>CAUYRH010093051.1:0-14875 GCA_963574655.1 Perodicticus potto
CTACCAATAACTACCCATTTAATCCTTGGAAACTTAAGGTCACAGGAGAAAATTCTTTCTTTCTTTTTTTTGAGACAGAGTCTCACTATGTCACCGTTGGTAGAGTGCTGTGGCATCACAGCTCACAGCAACCTCAGACTCTTGGGCTTAAGCAATTCTCTTGCTTCAGCCTCCCAAGCAGCTGGGACTACAGGTGTCTGCCACAATGCCCAGCTATTTTTTCTTTGGTTGTAGTTGTCGTTGTTTGGCAGGCCTGGGCTGCATTTGAACCCACCAGCTCCAGTGTATGTGTCTGGCACCCTAGCTGCTTAAGCCATAGGTGCTGAGCCAAGAAAATTATTCCTAATTTAAACTTATATGTATATATGTGTTGCAAAGACATGTGATCAAGCCAACAAAGTCAATAAAAGACTTTCAGATATAAAAAGTATTTTGTATTAGATTAAAATTCTGTAGGGAAAGAGGAATAAAGATGTATGTTGATGAAACTAGAAATAATGTAAAAATTCAGACTATTAAATTTGAGCTTTACTTTTGAAAAAAAAATTTTTTTATTTTTGAGAGACAGGGTCCTACTTTGTTACCCAACTGGAATACAGTGGCCTAATCACAGCTCACTATAAACTTAAACTCATGGGCACAACTGATCCTCCCGCTTTCCAGCATTCAAGTATCTAGGACTACAGCAGCATGCCACCACACCTGCTGAGTTAAAAACCAAGCTTTTGTAGAGATGGGATCACTCTATGTTGACCAGGCTGGTCTTGAACTCCTGGCTTCAAGCAATCCTGCTTCAGCCTCCCAAAGTGAAGGGATTACAGATGTGAGCCAACACATTTGGCCTAAAATTTATTTTTAATTAATTAATTATTATTATTATTATTGAGACAGAGTCTCACTAAGTTGCCTTCTGCAGAGTGCCTTGGTGTCACAGCTCACAGCAACCTCAAACTCCTGGACTCAAGCAATTCTCTTGCCTCAGCCTCCCAAGTAGCTGGGACTACAGGCACCTGCCACAACGCTTGGCCTTTTTTTCATTGCTGTTGTCATCATTGTTGTTTTAGCTGGCCCTGGCTGAGTTCCAACCCGTCAGCCTGGGTGCATGTGGCTGGTGCCCTACCCATTGAGCTACGGGCACCACCTGATTACTATTTTTTGAGACAAGGTCTTTTGCTCTGTTGCCTCAGCAAGAGTGCAACCTCAAATTTGTGGGTTGAAGCAATCCTGTGTCAGCCTGTCAAATAGCTGGGACTACAAGGAGCACACTACCACACTAGGCTAATTTGGGGGAAAAAAATATTTTTTTTTTTGAGACAGAGTACCACTTAATTGCCCTTGCTAGAATGCTGTGGTATTGTAGCTCACAGTAACCTCAAACTCTTTGGGCTCAATCAATCCTCTTGCCTCAGCCTCCTGGGTAGCTGGGACTACAGGCACCCCTCACAACACCTGGCTATTTTTAGAGATGGGGGTCTTGCTTTTGCTCAGGCTGGTTTTGAACTCCTGAACTCAAGCAATCCACCCACCTTGGCCTCCCAGAGTGCTAGGATTACAGGCATGAGCCACTGTGCCTGCCTTAATTTTTGAAATTTTTTGTAGAGATGAGGTCTCACTACGTTGTTCAGGCTTATCTGAGACTCCTGAGTTCAAGTGATCTACCCTGGTCTTCCACTGTGCTGGCATTAGCCACCTCACCCAGTTAATTTTTTTTTTTTTTTTTGTGCAGTTTTTGGCCCGGGCTGGGTTTGAACCCACCACTTTGGGCATATGAGGCTGGCGCCCTACTCCTTTGAGCCACAGGCACCGCCCTCTCACCCAGTTAATTTTTATTTTTTAAGAAGTGTGGTAAAATATACATAACATTTACCTTGTTAATCATTTTAACTGGCTCGGCGCCGTGGCTCAACAGGCTAAGGCGTCAGCCATGTACACCTGAGCTGGCAGGTTCAAATCCAGCCTGGGCCCGCCAAACAACAATGACGGCTGCAACCAAAAAATGGCTGGACGTTGTGGCGGGCGCCTGTAGTCCCAGCTACTTGGGAGGCAGAGGCAAGAGACTCGCTTGAGCCCAGGAATTGGAGGTTGCTGTGAGCTGTGATGCCACAGCACTCTATCCAGGGTGACAGCTTGAGGCTCTGTCTCAGGAAAAAAAAAAAAATCACTTTAACCATACAGTGCAGTAGTGTTAAGTACATTCACATAGTACAATCAATCATCAGAACTCTTTTCATCTTGGAAAACTGAAACTCGTACCCATTAAACAGATCCCCATCTCCCACTTCCTTTACCTCCTGGCAAACCCCCCACCCCTTCTCTGTCTGTGAATCTGACTTCTCTAGATACCTCATACAGGTAGAATCATCAAGCTTTATATTTGCATTTGAAAAATATATGGTGGGTATCAAATTGCTATGATATATAGATTTTAGTGGATATACTTAATATGTTTCATTAAAAATATAAATATGCCAGAAATTAAGTACTTCACCATTATCTAAACTTATGAACAAGTTTTTTTTTTGAGACAGAGCCTTAAGCTGTCACCCTGGGTAGAGTTCCGTGATGTCACAGCTCACAGCAACCTCCAACTCCTGGGCTTAAGCGATTCTCTTGCCTCAGCCTCCCAAGTAGCTGGGACTAGACACGCCCGCCACAATGCCCGGCTATTGTAGTTGTCATTGTTGTTTGGTAGGCCCGGACTGAATTCGAACAGCCAGCTCTGGTGTATGTGGCTGGTGCCTTAACCGCTTGAACTACATGCGCTGAGCCTGAACAAAAGTTTTGAATGCTAAGTCAAAAGGTAGGAGAGGATACCTATTTTTATAAATTTCTTTTAAGGAGTAAGTAGCATGTCAGTGACCCTAATCCTGTCTCTTTGTTATATATACAAGAGATCAAGTGAGCGGCAACCAGATACACAAAGATCTAGATTGCAGCATATCAGTAAGAACCCAGAACTCCTGACACTTAAGATTTCCCTGCAATCACAGATTTTTTTTTTTTTTGAGACAGAGTCTCCCTATGTCATCCTGGGTAGAGTGCCGTGGTATCACAACTCACAGCAACCTCAAACTCTTGGGCTTAAGCGATTCTCTTGCCTCAGCCTCCCAGGTAGCTGGGACTGCAGTTGCCTGCCACAACGCCTGGCTATTTTTTTTGTTGCAGTTGTCATTGTTGTTTTAGATGGTTGGGGAGGGGTTCAAACCTGCCAGCCTCGGTGTATGAGGCTGGCACCCTACCACTGAGCTATGGGCGCTGATACACACAGATTCTATTGTCCATAAATTTTTTACATTTTGATTTGCAATACACTATTCACATATAATAAGGTTAAATGTGAATACTTTTCACGGTCAAGAATCCATAAGTAGGGCAGCACCTGTGGCTCAGTGAGTAGGGTGCCAACCCCATACACTTAGGGTGGCGGGTTCGAACCTGACCCTGGCCAAACTGCAACAAAAAAAATAGCCAGGCGTTGTGGCGAGTGCCTGTAGTCCCAGCTGCTAGGGAGGCTGAGGCAAGAGAATCGCTTAAGCCCAACAGCTGGAGGTTGCTGTGAGCTGTGATGCCACAGTACTCTATACGAAGGGTGACAAAGTGAGACTGTCTTAAAAAAATAAATAAATAAAGAATACTCTACATTACCCTACAATTTATCTCTGGTGCAAGTCAGATTATTTTTTTACCTATAAATCAGATTTTTATAATACAGATTTATTTTATTTATTTATTATTATTTTTTTTAGAGACAGAGTCTCATCACCCTTGGTAGAGTGTCACATAGCTCATAGCAACCTCCTCATTTTATTATTTTTTTTTGAGACAACGTTTCACTATGTCACCCTGGGTAGAGTGCCGTTGTGTCACTGCTCACAGCAACTTCAAATTCTTGGGCTTAAGCGATTCTCTTGGCTCAGCCTCCCAAGTAGCTGGGACTACAGGTGTCCGCCACAGTGCCCGGCTATTTTGTTGTTGCAGTTGTCATTGTTGGGTAGCTGGCCCAAGATGGGTTTGAACCTGCCAGCCTCAGTGTGTGTGGCTGGCCACTGTGCTATGGGCACTGAGCTTATAATACAGATTTAAACAGACAAATTTACATTTGGTGATACAGTTAGTATTAATATTTGTTTGAAGTAAGATTAAGTACATTCCCCTATAAATGATTATTACACTAATATGGACTTACAAGGTAGAAGAGACTGCAGAGGTCATCTAGTCAAAAATAACAGAAGCATAAACTAAGGCACACTGCATTACCCTTAAATTAGCCTTTAGGAAAATCTGAATCATATTTCAAATGTTAAAGACAGGAATTAATGTGACTATTCATAAATATTTCTTAATATTTCAAAAAGGATCCTTTGAGAAACTTCAAAATAAATGAATGGAATCCAATAATTTAAAACTCAAGTGCTGTTATTTCTACAAGATCTTGCATTATATGTTCATTTGTTCATTGTAAGAAAAATCACATTTTCATTTCTTATATTTTATTTATATTAGAAAGAGCACTTCAACATTAATTCAAATATCTATCCATTAAATGCAAAAATGTTAATGCAATATTAAAAATGAAATTTAAATGAAAGCAAGGGAATATCACATTAAGGTTCCCATGGCAACTCTCACTACACTTTCTAGCTTCTGAATTGTAATCTGGTCATTTATTATAGGCTCATAAAAAATATCATTTTGCAAATATTTAAAGATGTATAGGTTAATTCATGTCAATTCAAGACTTTGGGTGCAATGTAATATAATACATTAGGCTAAGAATATTCTAAATATTAACTTATATTCATAATTTAGACATATCTACATCAAGCAGATGCAAACTTCCTAAATTTTGAATGATTTGTTAGCACTCACATGAATCATACCATTTTGCAGTTCCCATCACAGCTGAAATCTGAGCCTTATGCTACTGAAATAAAAATGTAAGTATGGTCAAATGACTCTCACTTTAGGAAGAATTTGAAATTACAAATGAAAAATTCTGTAAGAATAAGAAAAATATAAATTCTTTAGTCCACATAATTTAAAAGTCCAAGAATTGAATTATGCAAATAAAACAATCCTGCCAAATCCTATTTTATCAGCCCTGTTTTTTCAATAACATTAATAATGAATATTAATGTGTTAAAAAACTCAAAAAGTAAATATCTTTTCACCAAGCAATATATCTTTATTTATCTAAAGGAAATAATTAGATTACTATCAAGCTATAAGGACTTAGGAAAAAAATAAACTAAATATCAATAGGGGTGGGTTAAACAAATTATGGTGTATAGAGCTTTGGAAATGATTAGATCAACATATATTGATATGGAAAGATGTCCATAACACATTGTTAAGTAAATAAAGCAAATATAAAACAGTATGTGCAGTAAGGAAAAAAAGAAACAGAACAAAACAAAAAGCCAAAATGCTTTCTCAAAAACAATGTGTATGTATGTGTGGAGACTAACTTAGACTGATAAACCCCAAAGCATAATGGCTCTCTGGATGGTGGGATTACAGTTGACTTTTTCTTTACTTTTCTGAATGTTTTTCAGATGCATATAATTAGAAAATAAAAATATAAGACAAAATCAGTGCTGCCTGTTGTTATGAGTGTGAAGATATAAATTCTCTTCTGGCTCTGTGCCTGTAGCTCAGCCACTAGGGCGCCAGCCACATACACCAGAGCTGGTGGGTTCAAACCCAGCTTGGGCCTGCCATACAACAAAAAATTGCCAAGCATTGTGGCGGGCGCCTGTAGTCCCAACTACTTGGGAGGCTGAGGCAAGAGAATCGTTTAAGCCCAAGAGTATGAGGTTGCTGTGAGCTGTGATATCACTTTACTCTACAGGGGGCGACATAGTGAGACTCTGTCTTAAAAAGAAATAAAAACTAGCTGGGCATTTGGTGGGCACCCATAGTCCCAGCTACTTGGGAGGCTGAAGCAAAAGGATCGCTTGACCTCAGGAGTTTGAGATTGCTGTGAGCTATGATGCTATGACATTCCACCCTCTGGGGCAAAAGAGTGAGATTATGTCTCAAACAAACAAAACCCCCATTTTCTTTTTGTGAGGCAGAGTCTCCCTTTATGGTCCTCGGTAGAGTGCCATGGTGTCATAGCTCACAGCAACCTCAAATTCTTGGGCTTAAGCGATTCTCTTGCTTCAGCCTCCTGAGAAGCTGGGACTATAGGTGCCTGCCACAACATCCAGCTATGTTTTGGTTGTAGTTGTGATTTTTGTTAGGCAGGCCTGGATCGGGTTCAAACCCTCCAGCCTCGGTGAATGCGGCTGGTGCACTAGCCACTGAGAAACTGGCGCCGAGTCCAAAAACCTAAAATACGTGTTTTATTCCTATAAAAAAATAATCATGGTGGCTCGGCACCTGTGGCTCAACGGGCTAAGGTGCCAGCCACATA
Organism: Perodicticus potto; assembly: GCA_963574655.1. Classification (NCBI taxonomy): domain Eukaryota; kingdom Metazoa; phylum Chordata; class Mammalia; order Primates; family Lorisidae; genus Perodicticus; species Perodicticus potto. The sequence goes on from CAUYRH010093051.1 coordinate 6,419, forward strand.
CACCTGAGCTGGCGGGTTTGAATCCAGCACGGGGCCCGCCAAACAATAATGACAGCTGCAACCAAAAAATGGCTGGGTGTTGTGGCAGGTACCTGTAGTCCCAGCTACTTGGGAGGCAGAGGCAGGAGACTCAATCTTGAGTCCAGGAATTAGAGGTTGCTGTGAGTTGTGATGCCATTGCACTCTATCCAGGGTGACAGCTTGAGGCTCTGTCTCAAAAAAAATAAAATAAAAAAAAATCATGGAAATTTGAAACCACATAAATATTTTGATAATTAATTACGTATCCATTCCATAAAAGAAAATGGTATACACCCATTCAAAATCATATTACAGAATAGTTCTGTGGGAAAATACTATTGATATCTCATTAAATCAAGAGATTTTAAACACAAATAATAGAAAACCCAGAATCAGTTTAAACCACAAAACTTCTGGGCCAAGCGCAGAAGCTCAGGCCTGTAATCCTAGCACTCTGGGAGGCCGAGGAGGGTGAACTGCTTGAGCTCACGAGTTTGAGACCAGCCTGTAGAAGATCCTGTTTCTACTAAAAGTAGAAAGAAAAAAAACAACCCTGAAGCAAGAGGATCGTCTGAGCCTGAGTTGGAGGTTGCTGTGAGCTATGATGGCATAGCTCTCTACCCAGGGCAACAGCTTGAGACTCCACCTCAAAAAATAAATAAATGGGTGGCACCTGTGGCTCAAGGATTAGGGTGCTGGCCCCATATGTCGGGGGTGGTGGGTTCAAGCCTGGCCCCTGGCCAAAACTGCAAAATAAATAAATAAAAAATAAATAAATTAACAAACAAAACTACAAAACTTCTGGATAGCCAAAGCTGTTGGGCATACCTATTTGCCTCTAATTCCTCCTGAAACCCTACTAAAATCACAGGAAAAAAGCAAACCCTTAAAGACAGAGAAAAAGGTAAAGGAGATAATAGCATCTATATATATATATATATATATACACACACTTTTTTTTTTTTTTGAGACAGAGTCTCATTATGTTGCCCTCAGTAGAGTGCTGTGGTGTAACAGCTCACAGCAACCTCTAACTCTTGGGCTTAAGTGATTCTCTTGCTTCAGCCTCCCAAGTAGCTGGAACTATAGGTGCCTGCTGCAACGCCTGGCTGTGTGTGTTTTTTTTCTTGGTTGCAGTTGTTATTGTTGTTTAGCAGGCCAGGCTCAAACCCGCCAGCCTCAGTGTACTCACTGAGCTACGGGCACTGAGCCAGCATCCCAATTTTTAAGGCCAGAAAGCTGGCTGATGGGTATAGGTCTATGGCTCTAATGGAACAACTGATGTGGGAACCTAAACATGCAGGGAAGAAACGGGCGGATTTACCCACCCAAACTCAAAATTTTCATCCCACCTGTGCTTGAGCTGGACATACTTGGAAAGCAGAGGTGCAGGTGGATAAAATGCAGAGTGGATAAATCTATGAGAAATGAGAAGAATCAAGGGACCCTAAGAAATCCAAAGCTACTCGTAATTTTTAAAGGCTAGTTTCCCTTCCACACACAAATATGAAGCACTGAGGAAATGTTGAGGCTAGAACACCCTGTTCATACATGTGTGCACATGCTATGCTCATATAACGTGATGAGTTACGGAGGCATATTAAAACTGAACCTTAGGGTGGTGCCTGTGGCTCAAAGAGGTAGGGTGCCAACCCCATATGCCGGAGGTGGTGGGTTCAAACCCAGCTGCGGCCAAAAACTGCAAAAAAAAAAAAGAAACAAAAACACCTGAACCTTAATAAACTGATCAGAACTCCTAAATCTCATTCTGCTTTTCTTTTAAATTTTAGTACTTCTTGTTTAATTTTGCCTGTTTGAAGATTTAAAAGATACCTCTAAATGAGAACTTGTAAATGAATGTTCATCATAGCATTAACCATAACCCCAAATTGGAAACAACCCAAATGTTCATCAATCGATGATGGATTTTGTTTTTTTTTTTGAGACAGAGTCTTATTTTGTCGTCCTTGGTAGAGTGCTGTGGCGTCACAGCTCACAGCAACCTCCAACTCCTGGGCTTAGGCAATTCTCTTGCCTCAGCCTCCCGAGTTGCTGAGACTACAGGTGCCCACCACAATGCTCGGCTATTTTTATTGCAGTTGCCACTGCTGTTTTAGCTGGCCAGGGCTGAGGTTGAACCCGTCACCCTCGGTATATGGGGCCGGTGCCCCTACCCACTGAACCACAGGCGCCACCTTTGATGATGGATGTTTGCTTTTTTTTTTTTTTAAGAGACAGAGTCTCACTTTATCAACCTCGATAGAGTGCCATGGCATCACAGCTCACAGCAAAGCTATTTTGGGCTTAAGTGACTCTTGCCTCAAGCTCCCAAGTAGCTGAGACTACAGGCGCCCACCACAACACCCGGCTATTTTTGTTGTTGCTGTAATTGTCATTGTTGTTTAGCAGGCTCTGGCTGCCCACTGAGCCACAGGCACCTCCCGATTATTCAGGTTTTTAAAATGTAAGAAGATTCATAAGCTATGCTTTCAATTCCTTTGCCCATTTCACAATTTTGAAAAACTTTCTAACATAGTTATTCTAATGTCTTATCTTTTTTTTTTTTTTTTTTTTTGAGACAGAGCCTCAAGCTGTCACCCTGGATAGAGTGCTGTGGCACCACAGCAACCTCCAATTCCTGGGCTCAAGCGAGTCTCTTGCCTCAGTCTCCCAAGTAGCTGGGACTACAGGCGTCCACCACAACGCCCTGCAGCCGTCATTGTTGTTTGGCGGGCCCAGGCTGGATTTGAACCTGCCAGCTCAGGTGTACGTGGCTGGCACCTTAGCCCGTTGATCCACAGGCGCTGAGCCTCTAATGTCTCATCTTTGAAAGCCAGTAGAACCTGTAATTGTGTTCCCTTTTTCACTCATGATTCTATGTATGTGTTTGCCTCTTTTTTTTCCCTGCCTTTCTTGATCTAGCCAAAGAGTCATCAATTTTATTAGCCATTTTAAAGAGCCAGCAATTGGCATTCTTTTTTTTTTTATTTTTATTTTTTTATAGTTGGGGATTCATTGAGGGTATAAGAAACCAGGTTAGTCTGTTTGCAATTGTTATGTAAAGTCCCTCTTACAATGGTGTTTTGCCCCCAAAGCAATTGGCATTCTTGATCCTCTTCTACATTTGTTTCCTATTTTATGAATTTCTTCTTTTATTCTTACATTTCTCCTCTTTGAGAAAAGGGAAATTAATTTGCTATTAATTTTCTTCTTAAAACAAGTACTTACTTGGCTCTTTTTTTTTTTTTTGCCTTTCTTATGTAATATAAGGGTTTAAGGCTGTAAATTCTAATATATATATATATATATATATATATATATATATATATATATATATTTATTTATTTATTTATATTTGAGGGGGACAGTCTCACTCTGTTGCCCTGCTAGAGTGCTGTGGCACTGTAGGTCACAGCAACTTTCTGGAATTCAGCAAACCTCTTGCCCCAGCCTCCTGAGTAGCTGGAACTACAGGCGCCCACCACAATGCCAGGCTCGTTTTTCTATTCTTAGTAGAGACAGGGTCTTGCTGTTTCTCAGGTTAGTCTTGAACCCCTGAGCTTAGGCAATCCACCCACCTTAGCCTCCCAGAGTGCTAGGATTATAGGCATGAGCTACCATGCCCAGCCCTAAATATTTTTTTAACCATACCCCTTAATTTTGATAATTTTCATTAGTAAGTTCAAAGTATTTTGTAATTTCCACTGTGGCACTATTTTTTTTTTTTTTTTGAGATAGGGTCACACTGTGTTAACCAAGCTCCACTGTGAATCTCTAATCCATAATTTTTTTTTTTTGAGACAGAGTCTCATTATGTTGCCCTGGGTAGAGTGCCATGGCATCACAGCTCACAGCAACCTCAAACTCTTAGGCTTAAGCGATTCTCTTGCCTCAGCCTCCCAAGTAGCTGGGACTACAGGCACCCACCACAACGCCTGGCTATTTTTTTGTTGCAGTTGTCACTGTTGTTTAGCTGACCCGAGCTGGGTTTGAAACCCCCCAGCCTCAGTGCATGGGGCCGGCGCAGTAACCACTGTGCTACAGGCACCAAGCCCCATAATTTGTTTTGAATATTATTTCACAATTTCTAAACACATGCCAATTTTCTAATTATTTATTACTAATTTCTGATTTAATTTATTGTTATTTTACTCTGTGATTTCAATACTTTTGAATTTTTGTTGACATAGATTTGTGGCCAGTGTATGATCACTAAAAAGAAATGTTATAAGCATGCTTGAAAATAGTGCATTCTGCACTTGATGGGTAGTTGTTCAATCTTTAGTCTCTGTCTGATTTTCTGTTGTTACTTCTATTAATTCCTGAAAGGTGTCAAAAATCTCCCGCTATGATTCTAGGTTCCATCGATATGAGTTTCCCTGAGACAGTGGGTAGTACTTGTGGGTGAGACACAACCACATCCTGTATTATTGAGTCAGTAAATTTTATAAAGGGCATGAAACTGGTGCTTGCCAGAAGAATAAGCTGCAGTGTTGTTTTGGGTCCTGTGACCTCTTTAGTGGCAATTGTTTCCTTTTCAGTATTTGCAACTTAGAAACATTAGAAAAATAATAAACAATATAGTAAGTAACTCAGAAGTCTAATGAAGTAAAGACAATTAGGAAACAACTACCAATGCTCATTTGTCAGGTATGGGGAGAGAATCAGACACTGAGCTAAGAAAAGCTCAAAGTCAGGTAGAGGGTGCATGTGTAACTTTCAGCCAACAAGAGTTCTCAGCTCTGTTCAGAGTTAGACCCCTTGGCCATTTTGAATCCATGTCCAGGGGTGTATTTAAAGTTTCAAGGTCACCTGGCTACCATTGCTCAGTAGTTAGCAAGCTGGACCCACACACCACAGGTGGTAGGTTCAAGCTTTGCCTGGACCTGATTAAACAAAATAAATAAAGTTTCAAGGTGTTGAGCCAGCATGATTCTAGCGGGAGTTTCATACAGGTACCTGTTAAAATAGGCTAGAATCTCTTTAAAGAGGAGCCCAAATATTAGAATAGTAGGATAAAGATCATTAAAAACAGAAGGGCAAAAAAAATGGAGCCAATGCTAAAAGGCAGCCAGATAAAAAGACCTGAAAACTGGTTCGGCAGCCAGGGTGCCAGCCACATACACTGGAGCTGGCGAGTTCGAACCCAGCCCTTGCCTTCCAAATAACAATGACAACTACAACCAAAAAATAGTCAGGTGTTGTGGTGGGTGCCTGTAGTCCCAGTTACGTGGGGGGCCAAGGCAAGAGAATCGCTTAAAAGCCCAACAGCTTGAGGTTGCTGTGAGTTGCGACATCACCACACTCTACTGAGGGCGACACAGCGAGACTCTGTCTCAAAAAAAAAAAAAAAAAAAGGCCTGAGGTTTGAGATTTGGAAGTCTAACCTGCCAAAGGGGCCCTTTAACAGCACTCCTTCAGGGACTTGGGTAATCGTAAGATTTTATTATTTATTTATTTTTAAGTTTTTGACCTTTATTTCTGATCTTTTCCATTTTACAGGAGAGGTAATAAGTAGCCCAATAATCTTAATATTTTAGAAGCTTCCAATTCAACCTTGCTGTGGGTTTTTACCCAAGTATAGATGAGCTACTCACGACAAATACAACCTTGTGCAGTGAGGAGGTAATACACTGCAATGTGATTATTTATCTGGGGCTACATGAAGAAGGGAATCTAAAGATCTCTGCTGGGCCCTAGCAGCTTGAACAGTGGAAAGAGCAATTCTACTAATAGTATGAGAAAGATTTCTAATCATATATTCATTCCACGCATTACCCAAACCCAGCCAGGATCCTAATACTCTTCCAAATTAGTCCATTAACTGGGGGTGACCCCTCTCATTAAATCACATCCCTGAGAGCATGTACAGCTGTCATCTGCATAATCTAAGGTGTTGCCAAAAGGGTACTCATCGGTAATAGAAAAGGCCCTTGGGGCAGCGCCTGTGGCTCAGTGAGTAGGGCGCTGGCCCCATATACCAAGGGCAGTGCGTTCAGACCCGGGGCCGGCCAAACTGCAACAAAAAATAGCCAGGCGTTGTGGTGGGCACCTGTAGTTCCAGCTACTCGGGAGGCTGAGGCAAGAGAATCGCCTAAGTCCAGGAGTTAGAGGTTGCTGTGAGCAGTGTGACGCCACGACACTCTACTGAGGGCGATAAAGTGAAACTCTGTCTCTACAAAAAAAAAAAAGAAAACAGCGGGATAGTGGTAGCAGATCTAATATTCTGACAGGTTTTCTGACGAAACTGAGGATTGAAAGATTTGGACAATGTTTCTCATTCAGTGAAGGCAACTAGGTAGGACAGTCGACTTTGAAGAGGAGAAAGAATAATAAAGATGTCAAAGATTTGGGTTTTAGGGCTCAAGGTGAGATAAAGGCCCATCCCATAGGGAGCCAATGATTCATTTAGGAGTCAAAGTATAATCTCTACATCACATGGAGCCATCTTTGATCAGATTTAATATGAATAAGACTAATAGGAGTATGGTGGAATTTGGTGACTCAACTAACATAGGGGACCACAGTGGCTAACAGGATAAGAGTGAAGACGGTGATTATGCTGTACTGACCTGGTTTAGATTCTTGGGAATAGCTGACTATCTGAGATATCTTCTTTTTGTCTTGGTGATTGTACTCTGGTCAATTCATTTTGGTATCAGGACAGGTTGGGAAATTTTTTTTTTTTCTTTTTGTAGAGACAGAGTCTCACTTTATTGCCCTCAGTAGAGTGCCGTGGCGTCACACAGCTCATAGCAACCTCCAATTCCTGGGCTTAAACGATTCTCTTGCCTCAGCCTTCTGAGTAGCTGGGACTACGGGCGCCCGCCAGAACGCTTGGCTAAAGTTGGGAGATTTTTTAAAATGAGAAATATGGATCCAGCTCTTTCAAGTTTAACTGCGTAAAGATTAGTCAACAGTATTTGATAAGGTCCTTTCCAACAAGGCTTGAGAGAATCCATTAGCTGGTTTTTTTTCTTTTTTTTTTTGAGACAAAGTCTCACTGTATCATCCTCCGTAGAGTGCCGTGGTGTCCATCTCAAAGCAGCCTCAAACTCTTGGGCATAAGTGGTTCTCTTGCCTCAGCCTCCCAAGTAGCTGGAACTACTAGCCACAACGCCCGGATATTTTTGGTTAGAGTTGTCATTGGTGTTTAGAAGGCCCAGGCCAGGCTTGACCTCACTAGCTTCAGTGTATGTGGCTGGTGCCCTACTCACTGAACTACAGGCACCGAGCCTGGTGTCTTTTTTTTTTTTTAATAAGCTCTCCTGCCTAGAAAGTATGCTATTTTAGATCCTCCCATACCGGAAGCACACTGTAAAGAGTCTTTTACCAATTTCATTTCTTTGGAAGAGATGTTTAGTTAAGCCTTGATGGTAATAGAATATTATCTCCTTTCAACAAGGTTGGTTCATACAACCTTCTATCCAACCTCATAAACCAACCCGTAATTATCTCACAGCAGATAACTGATGTTTTCCAAAAGGAGTTGCTCTTAGGTTAACCAGAACCAATGGAAGGAAAACAAACCAACAAACAAAATAAAAAAACAATGGCAGAGCCTTAGATCAAGGAATCCAGGGGACTGGGGATGGTATGCACAATGAAAATGTTTGAATACCGGCCAGATTTTACAAATTGAGTGGACCAGATCTTCCATAACATGAGTTCCCTTACTGCTCTGTAATTTGGAATACCCCAAGAGGGAATTATCTGCTCTAAATAAATATTTTCCTACCACTTGTACAGTGGCTCTTTTGCAAAAAAATGCTTCAACCCAATGAGAAAACATGCAAATTATAACCAGCACATATTTATAAACTTAGGCTGGAGATAACTGGATAAAGTCCATTTGCCAAACATTGCAAGGCCAGTGGGCAAAGGAAAATGCCCTTGGGATCCATGAAGAGGCTTCCCTGGATTATGATTAGGGCATATTGGACACTTTGTATACACTATATGAGTTATGGGCAAGGGCTTCCAGCAGTACTGTTTTCCCCAAGCAATTATTTTCTCAGGTCCCCAGTGCCTGAGTGCGGCAGAGGAAATTAAAGTCCCTTAAGCAAAATAAGTCTGTCATCTGGTCCAAACTCTAAGTTACAAGCTGTGGAGAAGGACTCACCTGGGTTAGCTATGTCAGCTTTCCCCTGGACGCTCTTCCTTGAGCTTCTCAGAGCTCCTTTTTGGTAGAGCTCATCTTAAACACGGTCACCTCTATTCTTTCCATGTTGTTCCAGCCTGTTTGGCGGCCGCATAAGCAAAATTATTTCTTTCATTCTCCAGAGCCAAATTTAAAATGTCCAGGAATTTTTTTTTTTTTTTTTGTAGGGACAGAGTCTCACTTTATCACCCTTGGTAGAGTGCCGTGGCATCACACAGCTCACAGCAACCTCCAGTTCCTGGGCTCAGGTGATTCTCTTGCCTCAGCCTCCCAAG
>CAUYRH010093052.1:0-29292 GCA_963574655.1 Perodicticus potto
TGCACCTTTAATGGAGTTAAATGTAAACTCCCTCATGGAAAAGATTATGGTTTTTTTGTTTTGATTTTTGTAGAGATAGAGTCTCACTTTATAGCCCTTGGTAGAGTGCCGTGGCGTCACACAGCTCACAGCAACCTCCAACTCCTGGGCTTAGGCGATTCTCTTGCCTCAGCCTCCCGAGTAGCTGGAACTACAGGTGCCCACCACAACGCCCGGCTATTTTTCTGTTTTTGCGGTTCAGCCGAGGCCAGGTTTGAACCTGCCACCTTCGGTATATGGGGCCGGCGCCCTACTTGATGAGCCATGAAAAGATTATGTTTTATGCCTCTTTGCACTTTTAGCCCTTAACACACAGCACCCACCCACATATAGCAGGAACTCAGTAAGTGATAGCTCTACTACTGCTCTCTTGGAGGGTTAGGAGAAAAAGAGAGCTGGTAGAAATTCACCGGACCCCTTGCTTCTTGGCAACTGAACTTCATTTTCTCCATAGCTAAGAAGTTTGGACCTTAAAAGAGTGATTTTGTCTTTTAATGTACTAAATGATTTTCGTCGAAGATTTGATGGGAAGCCAACCTCTTCCCTTCTCTAATTTAATTGAGCAGAACACTAACTCAGGAACAATAAGTAAGAATCTGGACGAACACGAAGTGTTGATGGGGAACTGATTTAGTTTGTGTTAGAGCATGCTCTGGCAGACTGTGGCATTGTTGAGGCACCCAAGATATACACGGCATGCCCATTACCTGGCACTGATTTCGAAGAATTCATTCCACCCTCAATATCCTTACTGCTCAATGTGAGGTCCTCAGATCACGGTGTCACCTGAGAGCTCATTAAAAATGTGCAACATCAGCTCCACCTCAGACCTACTGGATTCAAATTCCCTGGAATTTAAGTTTGAGAGACACTGACCTATAGGAATATAAACCACACAGTTCTCTATCCAAGAACCAAGCTAAGAAACACATGCAACGAGGGGCAAGTACTTTCCATTAACATCAGACTCTTGCTAAAAAGGCAATTAAGGTGAAGGACATTGGTGTTCTTTCATCTGGAACGACAAGTAACCAGATATCGCACACGGATACCAATGTACTTTACGTGTGTAATTTCCTCCGTTACTAGAAAGCACCGACAAAGTCAATTCTGCATGGATTTACTTCCATGCCTTAGTCCTTATTGGCTCTGGAAGGCATTCACCTTCACTGCCGGCTGTGGCATCATGCCCAGGTTCACCACTTGTATGCCTACAGTAATACAGGATCACCAGCAACAAGGTGCTGGAAAGTAGCCAATCTCCCAGCCTTTTGTCACAAAGTTACTTGGATGGACAAGGTACAGAGGGGAATGGATAACAACAGGATGCCCCAGAAGCCTGCTGCACAGAAACTGAAAGAATATAGTCGAGTAGGGAAAAAAAAAACCCAGACAGGGTGAAAAAAAATTTTTTGAACACTGTAATCAAGCCAAGTACTGTTGGGAAAAATCCTATCAGTGGGGAATGTACAACAACCAAGAATTTGCTGGCAGAACATAAAACTGACTGGCAGAGCTGCAAACAGCTTCCAGCTCTGCACACTGAGTTGGCACCCACAACTGTAGGTTGTGCAAAATCCACAAGTGAAAATCTGTTCATTCAGTCAAACAACTATTTGCGGGGACTTGTGAGGACAAGGCCTATACGCCGGCTAGTTTTTCGAAGGTGAATAAATACTGTCTTGGGCCTTATGAACCTTCCATTCTTACAAGGGAGAGAGACAAACTAAATAATTGCAGTGGAACAAATGCTTTAGCGGAAATATGTATTCTGATCATTGTGGCTGAGGGTGTTGGGGACAACTCGGAGGGGTGTCGGGGGCTGCTTGGAGAGGTGTTGGGGGCACCTCGGAAGGGTGTTGAATAACACATTCTACCAGAGAAGTTAAGGAAGGCTTGAAAGAGGAGACATCGGCGATGGGTATTGAAGGATGACTAAGAGTTTTCCACGTAAAAATTAGTAGTAAGCAAATATTAGAAAGGTCTCTGTGTGTGTATGCTTGTATATGAGTGTGTTTGTATATGTGTGTATTTATGCGTGTATCTGTGAAAGAACCTACATGCTGAGAAGTCGTTTTGACCAGACTGAGAAATGAAGTTGAAAAAGAATTCTTCAATCAGATTTTTTTTTAAAAATGCCTGTCAGGCTAACCCTCTTACAGTTAATCCTGTAAGCACCAAAGATTTATGAGAAGATTTTAAACAAAAGAACAACAGGATCAGGTGTAAAGTCAAAGATTGATGGAGATCATTTTACATAGATAACAGTAGTTGTCAGTAGTATAACCCCTGGGTCAAAAAACAACACTGAGGATAATAACAACAGTGATCTTGGGGGCTTTTTGTGGAACTTGGAGAGTTAGAAAGAAACAAGAGGGTAAAGGAAAAATGTATAATCAAATACGCCTCTCAAAGGGATATTGGATATTCCCGTATTCAAGCAGCTACTTTGTGCTAGCCACTCAATAGCTTTTCTTGAAGCAATAATAAAGGAAGCCTTGTTCATCATTGCAGCTGGCTAGATCTGCCCAAGTTACAATTTCCCCAAACTCAATCAGTACATTTTTCCCTTTTTCTACATTAAGGACTATTGCAATTTGCATTTTATATTAGATTCAAAATTTCAAATTAAAATATGTCACTTATTTAAAACATTCACATCTCAATATCAGTGTGAATTTAGCACTGTCCATTACATATACATTTATTTCTTTCTTTAAAGAATGGGGGGGGACATCATTTGTAGAAGTTGCATCATGCTAAATATCTTTTTTTCCAAATCATTTAGCATGTTATTTTCTTCATTAAAATGCATATCTAAATTATGTTCATTTTAGGTTCTTTTAAATTTTGGTCTTCAAACTTGCTAATAAAATGAAAGTAGGATGTTTTTTAATAAAATGGGCTCTCTAGCTCAAATCATTTAGACCTTTAATTGTCCTAGTATGTTGAGTTTTCAAGTGATAATTACAAAACGATATATGTAATTTGACTACTGGGATTCTGCTTGCAGAAGTTATGATTCAGCTATACACATTTTGTAGTTACCCAAATCTCATGCTTTGAGAGTAGTATTGTTGCAATAAAGTGAATCATGAACATCAATGACTGCTCAATCTCTGAAGATTAAGGTAAATGGTAAAGATTAAGGTAAGGCATTTTCTCAAGTACAGAAAAGACAGGAAATGAGAATATAATGACATCTATTTAGAATTTATTATAATCGAAGTATCATGTTAAATGAAGTAGTCTTTCAAGAACAATCAGCTAAAAATCTGTATTTTGAAAGACTTGTCATTTCTTAGTGGTTTGGCCATGTAGAAAGTGTTCTTTAAATTTTATGGTGCTTTTTTGCTTTCAAGTATAGACAGTATTATTGTTCACTACCAGCACTATATTTAAAAATATATTTTAAAAAGAAACAGACTTTAAATCAGAGAATGGATTCACTTGGCATCTAAGTAGGTCATGTGACCATGCTTACCCCAGCTAACCACAAGTTAAAGACAATAAACTTAAATGTATTGCATCTGTAGTCAAAGCAATACATACAAGGCCCTAAAGCTGCGTAGTGTAATCCACTATAGTAGGAAAGCCAAGTCTTGGCAGATTCATATCAGCTTATACTGGTGCAGACCTATAAGCACCCAGGTCCATGTCATGGCTTCAGGAGAGCATCCTTGTCTACCAAGTAAAAAACCAATACATTTTGGAGATTAGAACCCGTGCTCACAAGCCTTGCATAGGGATCCAAAACTCTCACAGGATTCTCTTCACATACCATCAGTTTCTGTACAGATGGACTCTGCTATGTGCGTGGTGAACATAGCTATTAAATATTACTCACTTAGGATTTTAATAGAAGGATCACTATCTATATAAACATGGCTTTTTTTCTCAACCCACTAGAGATTCTTGAACCCACCCACCAGTAACTATTCTGAAGTAGTCAAACTCCATCCACCCACAACCAGCAGAGGAGTAACAAAGTGAAGTAGGCACGAGTAGCAATAAAAATGCTAGAAAAAAGTGGTCCTTTTTAAATAGTTAGAAAAGAAAACTTACAATGTTGAGATCTAATGCAGCAGCCAGGCAATTATGTGAAGTTTCCCACTCTTTTCCTCTTTTTCTGCCATTCCTCACCCTTTTTCTGATGGTAGAAAAATTAATGAACTTTCATGGGAAGAGGTGAATATTTGAACATTCCAAGCTTGGGGAAAGGAAATGAAGTTGCATGAGGAACACCCAAAAGAATACAAGAACAATAATAATATATTTATCTATAAATTACCTATTTATTAAATTCTAGAGCCAACATCTTTAAAATATTTTTAGTGGAAGAAAATATATATAGAAGATTACCATTCACCCCAAACTTAATTTGAGCCTCTGCATCTACAGTCAAATCTACAGGGTATACTATAGACATATTCTGTCACCTACTTTAATTTCCTAAGGCTTGGAATTCAGTAAAACATTTGTAAACTATCTGGAAAAGATTAAGCTATGTCAATGAAACATAGAAGAATAAATGTATTTGATTAGAATAGGCAACTGATGATTGGACAACAGACAAAATGAGAACATCTATTCAATATTCACAAATAATGCTTTTTGTTTTGATTTACAAAAGGCTTTCAGTTATAACTATCTTTCAGCATTTTCACAAATAAAGATAGAAAAGGAAAGCATTTATTTTCTATTGAATCCTACACACGAAAACCTACATTTGTGATGTACATAAAAATACCTCATTACAATTATTAGTTTTATGCTTTTCTATTTATAAAATGGCAAAAGAACCAAAAAATTTTAAATATGTGGAAAAATCCAAACTGTCATCGGAATCTACAAAAAAAAAAATGTGCATTAAAATGCTTAGCAAGAGTATCATTTTTTGTTAGCTCTTTAATTATTGGAAAAGTTCTCAGTAATCTTGTAAATCATCTTATCGTGATTTAAAAATTTTTTATCCATATTAGAGAATATTTAATTATAGCTAACTCTTTAAATTATATGAAGTTTAATTGGCACAAAGTAAAAAGAACAATATCAATTTCTTTCACTGACATATGTGAGCTGTTAGCTCTTGCTGAATATTTGTATATCTTTGTCTTTACTAGAGTAACCTAATAAAATAAGATGCTTGTCTATACCCATATGAGATATTCTATTCCTGTGATATTAATTGATATAACTTTAATTTTGAAGAAAGGGGTCATGTTGCAATACCTTTTATTTTTGGCATAAATCATAAGTTAATTCCTGTGAAATACTTAACAATAGCCTCCATTTACTAAGCCCTTAATTTGTGCCTGGCCCAGTGACACTTTAACTGCATTCTCTTATTTAAATCTTCACAACAGTATTCTTAGGTAAAGACAATTATCTTCATTTTACAGCAATATTCACTGAACACATTTTTACCAAGTTTATACTGTTCTTGGTGATTGGGATAGTTTAAAACGATCCCTGCTCTTATAAAGGTAAAAGTCTAACCATAATCAATAAGCATAATAAATAACTTATAAAACTATTACAAGGTAAAAAAAAAAAATAGAGCCAGATAGAGATCAGGAGTGTGAAAGCAGGTGTGTTGCAATTACAGGGTGTGGTCAGGCTAGGTCCAGTGGAGAAGATGATAGGTAAGGCAAAAATGATGGAGGTAAGGAATTTAGCGTTGAGATTTCTTTCTTTCTTTTTCTTTTTTCTTTTTTGGCTGGGGTTGGGTTTGAACCTGCCACCTCCAGCACATGGGACCAGCACCCTACTCCTTTGAGCCACAGGTGCCACCCTAGCCTTGAGATTTCTGAGGAAATAATGTTCCAAACAAAGAGAACATATAGTGAAAAGGTCCTAGGGCCAGAGAACTTACCTTTCACCTTTAAAGAATACCAAGTTCATGCAGGAAAGTGAGAAAAGACTGAGTAAGTAGGGGAAGTGAAGTCAAAGAAGTAACATAGGCCAATCTCCCTAGGTCTTTATGAGAATTTTACTTTAAGTAGAGTGAGAAACCTTTGTAGGGATTTGAAAACTAGAGTAGATATGATCTGACTTCTACTTTCAAAAGACACCTGTAGCTGCTGTATTAAGAGCAGATTGTAAAGGACAGTGACAGAAGCATGGAGTCAAAGGAGGTTACTTCAGCAATTTGGGAAAGAGATGATAGAGACTTGGGATGGTAGCAGCAGAGGTGGTGAGAGTGGGTAAATTCTAGAGACCTGTGAAGATGGTACCAACAAGGCTTAATAACAAATCTGACGTGATATCTGAGAAAGAAAAAGGAATATCAGATAATCTCAAGGTTTTGGTCCTGAACAAATAGAAGGATAAATGTGACATCAATTGAAATGGGAAAAGTGAATAAAATAGATTTGGGGGAGACCGAGCAGGGTGGCTCATGCCTGTAATCCTAGCACTCTGGGAGGCCAAGGAAGGTGGACTGTTTGAGCTCACCAGTTCAGGACCAGCCTGAGCAACAACGAGACACTGTCTCTAAAAAAAACAGCCAGGCGCCTGTAATCCCAGCTACTTGGGAGATTTAGGCAAAGAGGATCGTTTGAGCCCAAGAGCTGGAGGTTGCTGTAAGCTATGAAGCCACAGCACTCTACTGAGGGTGGCAAAGAGAGACTCTGTCTCAATTAAAAAAAAAAAAAAAGAAAGAAAGAAATAGATCTGGGGGGTAAGAGAATTTCAATTTTGGACAAAGTAAGTGACAAGTGTCAGGTAGGTGATGATGTCAAATAAGAAGTTGGATGTATGTTTGCAGAACAGGAGACAACCCAAGGTGAAGATATAAATTTAGGAGGTATGACAGAAAGGGAATTTATAGCCATGAGAGTGTATGAAATCATTAAGGGCTGAGTGTAGACTGAAAAGACTGGCAAGAGCAACGCCATGGGAAATTCTGACATGAAGAGAAGGTAAGGGAAGAAAGAGACTAGGAAAACAGACTGAAAAGGAACAAACGATATAATAGAAATTGGACCAAGTGATTGTGGTATCCCTAAAGCCAAGAGAAGAAAACATACCAAGCAGAAGGAATGATCCATTCTGCAAATGCTGAGCACAAGTTGGTCTGATGAAGATGGAAAATTGACCAGTGAGTGCAATGAAAAAAGTAAAGGCTGTTTCTAACCATTATATTTTAACAGTATAACAAATGTTAAAATATTTAAGTAATATGGCTTACCATTTATTACATACCTACTTTTTGTTAGGCACTGCACAATATGCTTTACAAATATTATTTTTACTTTTCTCAGTAATCCTAAAGGTAGATATTCTTTTTTTCTTTAGAGATCTAAAACTCTGAAACACTAAGTAACCTATCCAAGGTTAAACAGCTAGTAAATGTCAAGCCAAAATTGGAACTCACACTTGCCTTGATCCAAGTGTGAATTCTAGCATGTCAAGATGTCTTCTGCAATTAGGAAAGGGTGTATCAATGCTATGAAGGAGATAAAAATGAAATCAATGTTTTTAAAAGCTTTTTCATAATGGATAATTATATGTAGGAAAAAGTTTCTGAGAAAAAAGCTAAGAAACTAACAAAAATATAAGGAGTTTTATCACCCTGTAATTTATTTGTAAAAATTACAGTGCCATCTAACTATAAACTCTAGTCTATTTCTGCTTTGCTCACCTTAAAAATTTATTGTCAGGTTAATGGTCCTTAAAACATTGTATACTCCATTAATGATGTAACCAAAATCTTTGGCTAGAGTTTGTAAGCTCTCAGTTTGACATCCTAGGCGTTTTGTCGACTGAGCATATGGTAGACCTATACCCATCCCCATGAAGGATGGAAAAAATACTACCTTCACTGTAAGCCAATAGCATTGTATCAGGAACAAAACCTCTACAATGCAAACACCATACATCTACCAAGCCAGGCTTAGTGGGATTTTTATCAAACTCCTCTTCCTCTTGTTATCTTACTGAGAACAGGACACCTTCAGAGATTCTTCTGTTTCTTTTTTTCCTTTCTCCATCTCTCGCTCACTTCTTTCCTTCCTTTATAATTACTGAGTCGAGTCATATTCTGGACCAGGCACTCTCTCCTAGGCAACAAAGATATGTGGTGAACCAGATAAAGGAAATCCTATCCTTCTAAGCCTTACATAAAAGTTGGAGAGACACAATGTAGCAAACTTAAAAAATGATAAATTTGATAAGAAAAAGACACAGCTAGTGGTGCTTTGGGAGCATATAATATTCTCTGTGAAAGAGAACTCAGCATTCAGAAATCAAAGTTATTTATACAATATTAGCATTTGGGGATCAAGAGAAGTGGAGAGGTGCTGAAACTAAACACAGAAGTATAACACAGGGAAAAATCATGTACCTCACTGTGGTTCCAGGAGTCACAGACCTTGGTTTAAACTTATATTTTCAATGGTCAATGTCCTGGTCTATATAGCTGCTTTTTGTTTGGATAATAAATAACTTTTCATTAAATCAGCTTTTTGATGATGGTAACAATGGAGATAATAGTGATGATAGAAGTAATGACAATGACATTGATAGAACATAATACATTTTGGGCATTACTCTACCTTATCCCACACTTTAATAGTCCCAACATCCAATTAGTAAAGGTCTCACACAAATTATTTTTCTAAGAGATTGTCCTTAGATATGAAATAATTTCCAGTTACCTTTTGATTCTCATGGAAACTAAAATTGCATGCATACAAATGCACATTTTAAGTGTTGTAATTCTTTCTTGGTGTGCTTAGGACTTAATTATCCTAGCTAGCACTATTTAACACCCCTGATTTAGGTAATGATTCAATGAAGTTAAGCTGAATTCTCAATTTCCATAATATTCTTCAGGTTCAAAAACTGTACTAAGGCCGCATTGATAAGGCTTTATCACATATGTATTCTTTTTATACTTTTGTAATCATAGCCAATAGTAACACTAAAACTAATATTAAACCTAATAAGATTGGGTTAGCAAGAGTGCCCAAACTAATAGAAGATGAGTTTATATTTACTAGGATATGAATCTCTGACTCCAGGAAAATGGGAGAGACCAAAGAAGATGCTTAGAACAATAAGCCACATCTGATGACGATCTTAAGAAAGTAAAATGAATTTTAACTTTGGAAACAAGAAATAATAACTCTTTTTTTTCTTGCAAATATAGATGAGGTTTAAATAGCTTCTGATGCACAGTCTGTTCCAATAGCCGCCAGTCATCTCCCATACCACCTACATAACTCTTGAGTAGAAAATTTAAAATAACATGACTTACCTACTTTAAGGGATGAGACACTGTGTGGCAGAGCAAAAATTCATTGTCTCAAATCTATGAGGAGTAAAAGAAAAGTATGTTGTGTACAAATAGCATGATTCAATCGGTAAAAATAGAAAAATTTTTTGAGCTTGGAACCTTGAAATTATAGTTGGTGAAAAAATACGTAGTGAATATCCAGAAATGTTAGAATTTCCTCAAAAATGTCATAACTTCTATTTGAAAAACAAAACATATAGATCCATAAATACAAGGGGATCATTGTAATGGAAAAGGAATATCACCTTCGTTGAATACTTGGTCTTTTAAAAATACCATAAACTTTTTTTTCTTTAATTCCAAAAGGTAAGCCAGGAATGCCTTGGTGATGCTACTGACCTCAAAAGTTTTTAAAAGCCCATCTTCCTGTGCTCCTTTCAAACACTAAAACCAAATCCTCAGGGCAAAGAGAGTGCATTTTGACAACAGCTGGACCCTGTGATTTGTTCTTTTACCTGAGTCATAATGAAGATGCACATGACATTGAGTTTGTGCCTAAGTAAACTGCATGGCTTTTTCATTTTATCTTCAATGTTTGGCCATTTCCCAGGTTACTGGAACGTCTAACATTGAGTGATCCGATAAAGTATGGGAAAAAACTGTACCAATTGGTTTCTTTTCTTCTACTTGCTAGAAGTGCAGATCAAGTATTTGATAAGGAAAAGAATTTACACTAAGCTAGCACGAGGACTTTTTTTTTATTACCAGGAGGCTTACTTTCTCAATTCCATTTGCAACTCAAAATGTTATGATTATTGGTGGTTAGCAAAAGAGTTCACACCTGTTAGGAATAAATCCTATTATTTTATTATTGAATGGATATTCTATTGCAAAGCAATATTCCCTCTCCATATGATCTTAGTGTAAAACCAATTTGCAATTTATATTTCTACCTTGCCTTTATATTACATAAACCACTTTCCTGTTTCTTTTTTATTTCCCAGTTGCTTTCTTTGACTTCTGCCTTCCAAATGGATTGTCACTTTAGAGTCACTTTGCTATTGCCATCACTACAAAGAAGGAAACTTTAAAAATATTCCGTATTCATTGTGTATTCATTGAAAAGTTACATGTAAACAGCAGTATTTTTGCTAGGGTATGTAGCAATTTCTTAACACTACTAAGCAAAGATAGTTCAGCAGATCAGCCCCATTAGCAAATCTTGCCTTTTGCTTAAAAAAAAAGCTAATTTTAAATTCTGACCTCTGTCTTAATCTAGCTCTGACAGAAGTGGTTTCAATGCCAAAATAAACCATCCCTCACCCTTTCCCCATTGGTATGTGACTTAGAAAAAAGGAAAGGAGAAAAAAAAAGAAATGAATGATGAGAGCTGGGGTTCAGCAGGAGTACAACTGGAATAGAGTCGACACACTCAGGAGTCCTTGGGCCTTCACGAAACTCTGAATCAAAGGTATCTTGTAGATAAAGACAATCAATTTGTTGCCTTTTTTCCTAAAGTATAAATCTGAATGAGTTATAAAATGTTCTGTTTTCCTTATGCTCATGCAATCCCATTTCATTGGCCCCCACTTGCCAGACCTTCAGGCTCAAGTCTCCAGTCTTCCCACATTCCATATCACCTATAACCCCTTCTCTGGGGAAACGAGAACATTGGCTTTTTCTTAACTATGCTCAAATTTATCCTTCTTACAGTATATATATATTTTTGATCTCTCCTCTATTTGGAATATTGTAGCTTCTCCACACCAATGTTAACTCCTTCAGAGCCCAATGTAATAAAGCCTGCCTCTTTCAGCAATCCCTCCACGTGTATGTATTCTGACCCTTTGTTGAGTTTGTAAAACACCTGGCATCTCTCTGAGAAGTATGCATGTAGACTACCTTGAGTTACATTTATAGTTGGCCCTCTGTTCTCAGGGGTTGGGCCAACAGAAGATCTGAAATAGTCAAAGAAAAAACAATAAAAAAATTAAAAATAATACAAACAAAAAACAATACACTATAACAACTGCTTGCATAGCATTTACATTGTATTAGATACCATAATTGTTCCAGAGTCGATTTAAAGTAAATAGGGGGATGTGCATAGTTTATATGCAAATACTATATCATTTT
This sequence comes from Perodicticus potto, assembly GCA_963574655.1. Taxonomy (NCBI): domain Eukaryota; kingdom Metazoa; phylum Chordata; class Mammalia; order Primates; family Lorisidae; genus Perodicticus; species Perodicticus potto. The sequence continues at coordinate 11,417 of CAUYRH010093052.1, forward strand.
ATATCAGAGACTCACATATCCGCAGATTTTGGTATCTGTGGAGAGAGGGGTCCTTTAACCAATCTCCCATGGGTACTGTGGTATGACTGTGTATATGACTTTGTTTATTACTCATACCCCTGATTAAACAAACCATATTTGAGCCCAGACACATGACGTCATTCTCCTCTATATCCCTTGTAGTCCTTCTTACCTCCTAGTGAAGGCACTTAAATACATATGGATGGTAGAGGTGGAAGGAAGGGAGAGGAAAGAAAGAAGAAGAGAAAGGAAGGAAGGAAGGAAAGAAGGAAGGCAGGTCATTTCTTTGCCCTCAGTCCACTGACAGGTGACAAACTAACATTAATCCCTTCTCATTTATTACTCAATTGTTCTTTTTTACTTTGCCAAATCAGAAGCTTTTGTCTCTACTTACAATGCAGCAAGGGTTTTGGAGAACACAGATCTAAAATTGATTTCCTACCCTTAAATGCTTAAGTGTTTGTTTGTGTATCAATTTACTGATGAACTCCTATATGCTGGGTATGATGCTGGGCCCCAGAAATACAAGACAGAGGGCCCTGCCTCCTGGAGCTCAACTAAACCATTCCCTCACTGAGAAGAGCACACCCACTGACATCAGCGGCTTGCTCTGTGACTGTGTTATCAAGGGCCCTGTAGGAGAACTCCGACAAGGAAAAGCAGCAGAGTCCAAAACCCCTAGAGATCCCTTGAATGCATTTACTCTGCACACTATGGAGCTGGGTGCCTCTTGAGTACCATTCAGGAGTTCTAGCATGGTGAGAACAATTAGGAGCTTTAACAGGGGTATTCAAAAACCAAACGCTGAGAACCACTAGATCCATTTGTTACATTCAAATTTTCTCCCTTGGCCACACGAAGCTTTGTTTACACAAAATCCCTGATGCCATTCTAAGTCTTTCAATTTTCCATTTTTAATGCTGTATTTAGCTTCCCTGGCTCTGTCTCTCCTGAAATAAAGTTGGTGGAGAGGTTGTAAGCATCATAGTGTTCGTGGCTAGTGTCATTTCCTCATTCATATATGCTGGCAGCTGCCTACTCAGTAAATCTGGAAGGCACTGCCAGATACAACCTGAATAAAAGTGTGTCCTCCACAGCCCTCTCTCCACCTCATCATCTGAAAGGCAATCCATTGAAGCCATTTTTCTGGGTCAGAAAAAAATTAATGACTTATTTTCTGCAAATGTCACTATTGTAATACAAAGAGGTAAAGCCCATTATATCAGACTTTTCCCTTTAGCTTATTAATAAAGACTCATTTGTCAAACAGGTGTCTTGAGAAAAATCACGCGTATGTATGTGTGTCTGTATACACATATCAGTTCAGTCACTAGGATATGGGGATACACACACACGCACATACACATAGATCAACTGTATTTTGTTCATTTAGTAGCTGTGTCATTGTAGCTTGGCAAACCTGATATAATATCACTATTTTCATTATTCCAAAATTGGTTCATTATTGTCTATGTAAGCAGAGTGACCCTGTTGAGGAAGAAATTAAATATAGAAATTTTAGCTCCTCAAAGCGGGATAAAGCGTGCTAAAAATATTTTGATAAGTCCCCTTTGTGGAATTCATTGGAAACAAGAGGGCAGCATGCAACGCTGAAACAATGATGGCAGTCCGAAATGTCAGGGATTTCCAGAGTGAGATGTTCCCGGAAGTCAGACAAAAAGGAGGGGCTTCAAAGAAGAGTAGTTATTTTCCTGCAGGTGGGAAGATACAAGGCTAATGGGAAAAGGCCAGTATGAAAAAGAGGAGACCCACCAGTGACACATTTTTCCCAACTCTCCCTTGTCCTGTGTCTCTAGAGATCAAATTAGGTCAAGAATGAGGTGTGCAAAAAGGAAAACTGAAGTCCGTGGATTCCGAGTGAGGACGTCATCCTATGAGTGATCACAAGTCAATAAAGGGAGCTAGAGGGCAAAGGGGTAGATGGGCTAACAGTAGCCTCAACAAGAACAATGAGTTTATTTATGCTGCACTACTAAAAAAGAATACTGTTTACCAGTACACGATGCTATATAACTAAAGTGCTCAATTGAGAGCTTACATCATACCAAGAAATTGGAATCATGCATCATGAGAGAGTCAAGGAATTGTAAGATCTTAGAAACTTAATTTCATTTCTCTGGCTCACAATATCCTTGTTTAAAAATGACATAATGAGGCATCCTTTACTCCTACACTGTACATAATCTCATTAGATTTTTATGAGATTTTAATCATCTCTGGCTATATTTATAACAATTCACTTTTATTTTGACTGCAATAAAAGCATATTTTTTTAAAAAGCAATTATTTTTTAAATATCAACTGATTTTAAGTTATAACCACTGAATCCTAAATTTGAATGAGAGTTTACCCATGTTGGAACTTTAAATGCATATTCTTAGGAAATTATGTATTCTAAGTCCATCCACCCACAAATCTAACTCCTCTGATCCACAAACCACTACCATATGCACTTGACTTTCATTTCCTATGTAAGACGAACATGATTCACATGCATATGCAATGCAAGTATTTTGGCTGTAGACATATGTACCTTTTATTTACTGGGGCTGAAGGAATTACTCCAAGGGATCTAGAATCGATCTATACACCAAACTTTCTGAGTAGATAGAATAAACAGTGTACTGTATTTCAAAAACGTAAGTAGGTTCTGTTGTGACTGTATACAAATTCATATTTAGGGATGTAGTCACAATAATTTATTATTATAATGTGTTTTCCCAAATGACGGATAGTAAAAGTACAACTATGATTAAGTGACCTTCTAAATTTTGTATAAATTGAAAAGGGAATTTTGTACTAGAAAATACATCTAGACACTGATAAGGCAATTCACTTTGATCAGGTCAAGAGAAGATAAACTGCCTTGAATAATTTCATAATAATTGTATAATTAGTCCTATAATTATTTTTATAATTATAACTCACATCAATTATAGGATACATAATATATTGAAAGAGTAAAACTCTATAATTATATGATTTCAATCCACAGTCCATTTCATTTTTTCAGTGAGTCCAAACTCCACATACAATATTTTGACTTAGTAATACAAAGTACTATCTAATTGTACACATAAATTTATGTTCTTAGATGTGTAACTCCTATAGGAACAAAATGGATCATTTAGTGCCATTTGTTGTATTTTTATATATAAAAATAGTAACCATAATATACCATCTGAATTGCTTGTCATGAAGAAGATTACTTTTAATGTTGTGATATGAAAACCAGAAAAAGCAAATTTTCAGAAGCAAAACATTAAAGTGCTTTGCTTTCTCTCTTTGCTTTATCCACAGTTCAGTGCTTGGCAATTTCAAATTGTGTGATAGGAAAGCAGTGTCAGTCCACTCAGTCATCCCTTCTTTGTAGCTAAAAGCCTTAGGAGTCTTAGCGTTTAAACACCTGAAGATTGTTTCTATACAAGGAGACCCAAAAAAGCATGCCAACTGAAGATCTTTCATTGTAAGCCAATGGTCAGGGTAAGTCACGAGGGTATGCCCACTGAGCCATGTGGTTGGACTATAATGGAATGCTATATGCAGTGTAAGACACTCCAGGGTGGCATTCTCTGGGTGAAAATTAAAAGCATATTTGTGAGGTGATTAGCCGAATTTGTCAAATAAACAAGCCTGCCTACATTCCTATAACATCCCTTTGTAAATATGCTAGAGAAAATCTAAAGTATTCTCATGAGACATAAATGTATAATGTCAATAACATGTATTATTTTAAATATAGGAAACCAAGGAAATGCTTGCTATTTATAGGCATCAATAAAGCTAGATAAATATGCATGATAAAACTCATCAGAAACAAAGAAATATTAGCTATCCTGAACATGAAAAGAAAGACACTGGGAAGTTAGGAAGAGGAGGTTTCTCTATAACATGAAAATTCTTTAAGTCCAGTCTGTTTGCTTATTTATTATAAGGTTAATTTTCTACTTTCCAATTTTACCTTGACCAAAATATAAAAACTTACATTTTAACCTGATTATCCAGTCACTTAAAAACACATATGGAAGCTCATATCACTAACTATTCCTATTGTATATATAAAAATATTTTTATGTTAAGATACAAGAATATTAAAGAAATGCAGCTTTAGTAGTGACATATGGGGGATTGCCTCCCCCTAAAGAACGTTAGTAATTATTGCATCCAAAAGATTCTAAACAGAACTGGGATTTTTTACATTCTCATTTCCTCTTTAATACTTGGTATTCAAACTCATGCTTTTGTTAATAAACAGTGGATATTCACTTTCTGGTCAATGGGCCCAATTCAAGATCAGGTTTGTTTATGTACATTTGTTCATGTCCTCTTGGTATCAGAAACAGAAACTCCTAAGTACTCAGGAGCATTTTTGTAAAAAGCTATCTGCTTAAAACACTCACACACGAAATCCTTAGTTACACTCTTAGAATGCTATTCAAAAGCAACTATTTTTTTAATTACTTAAGACAACTATATTCCCACATGAGTACCCCTGAAAAAAAAAAACTGGGTACAGAGGGAAAGTTAGCCACGAAAGCTTTTAAAGCTTTTCATTTGTCTCTGTGGCTTAATCACTGAACAATATTATGTACCAGACAATTGTAATTGCTATTAGAAAGTGACTACTAAGATTTACAATAAAGGTATGAAGCGGGGAAAAGGACTGCTAAATTCCTAAAACTCAGGGGAATCCTTAATAATAATAGTTCCATATATTTCTGAGACAGGATGGTGGTAAGCACTTAAACACACATTTCCTTTCTTTAGTGCAACATGTAACTACTTTATTTTTTAATGATTCTCTGGTACACTAAGAAGTCAAATGTGGTGTCAGAGGTCACAAGCTACTAAGTGACAAAGCCAGAAGTACGATTCAGGACCTCTGACTCAGCCCAGAATTCTACAGTGTCTTGATGTCTCAGAGACTAGACTCCTTCCTCTTTGAGATTCCTGATACACCTAATGGAAATAGGATTAGAATTTAATAATAAAAATGCTGACATAACCTTATCTCTAGCTGCCCAAATGGTGCCATTATAATTATGCTTTATAACTTAAGCATCACCAGAAAGCTTGCTATGTTTAAATCTTCTTAATCAACACTTCTTTGTTTGCCACGAAATGTAGAGTAGTCTGCTTTATAAAAAACACAAGATTTGCCAAAGATCTTATCTATTGTAAGGCAGAGTATGTCCCAAATACTTCAATGTATAACAAACTAACAGATTCTGAAATATAAATCTTAATCTTCAAAGTTTAGTGGTTCTTAAAAATGTTTTATTTAATAGTCATTTTTAAAGTGATACTGAATTGTTCATATATCTTGAAACATAATAAAAATTCCACTTAAAATTTTCTCTAGTTTTAAGATACTATGATCACTTATCTGTTAGGTCTCCTGACTTTGCTGAAGCAACTGGTCTGGAAACAAAATTACTAGCTTCCATATTGATAAGTGGTATTTCTTCTTTTTGTCCCCAAATATTTTCTAATCTCACAACATCATTTGGGATGAAAAAGGACAATACAACAGAAAAAATAGATATTATGTTTTAAAATACCCATTGCTTTCACGTTTAAATGCTTTCCTATTAGGCAAAGGTTTATATTATTGATTTGTAGGATACATAAGAAAAATGCCATAACCGGCCTTGGTTATATATTCCTCTTCTTAAAGAAAGTAACAGGTTATAAAGTGCCATTAACATGATTGAAACTACCTTTCTTAATGTGAGTACATGCAATCTTCAAGGAAAAGGGTAGCAATTACATGTGTATGTATGTTTCACGGCCAGCATCTTTTTATACAGACTTCCTTTCTTTTCTGGTATAATTTTCATCCCCTGTTGAGCTTACAAAACCTCCAAAACATGCCCTAGTTGATAATATATGTGTGGCTCAAGTCGGGAAAACAACTGAGGAAGTTATTTATAAAATATTAAAATAAGGAGTATAGGAAAAATCATTGCAGGCCATATTTCTGCACATAGTTGAAGACTAACAGCCTGGAAGCAGCCGTTGTGTTACCCTGACCCCTGAAGGAAGGAATCAGGAGTTAACTTCACATTTGATTTTTTACAGAAAATGAACAGCAAACCTCCAAATCCATGTTTGTGCATGTCTTGCAGAAATATGACAGTCACCACATATATCGGACCTCAAAATTTCCTCCCATAATGCCACCCTTGTGATTTGAGATGAGGAAATCCTTCGAAGTTACTTAGTGTGTGTCTAGATCCTAACTCGTGACTCCACAGGACTGTAAGGAAATGGAAAATGAGAAAGAAAAGAAAAACAAAAAGAATCATCTCATCTCCCTGACAGAAAAGTCATTTCGCCTTTTTTGTAAAATAAATGTAAAGGGAAATAGGAAATAGCACAACTAGATAATGAGATGATTCAGATGAGCAAGGTTAGGATTTTGGCATTTTTGTTTTGTATGACTATATGATCTACTGAGGGAAAAACAGATCCTAAAATAGTAGAAGGCCAAAAGGAGCTGATATGTATTTTCTGTTTAAAAAAAAAAAAATCACAGCTCCAAATTAAACATGAAGGGAAATGACATTTCATCCTGCAGTATTCCCTCCTCTGGACAGTGAGCACGGTACATTTATCTCAGCTCATGGTAAAAGTCTCAGGCAGCTGCAACATGTCTTTTAAGCTGCTCAATGAGTAAAACTTGAAAATGGATCTCTCTTTATTTCTGAGATTTGTATTGATAATGAATCCAATGCATTCATTTTGTTATTTAACAGGATGTCATTATTACCTTTACATGTTTTGATTCTCTTTTGCAGAGTGTCAAAATGGCCCAGGAAGAGGTTGTCATGGCAAAGAAAAAGGTACAAAACACTCGTTTCTGACACACTAGGGAAGCAATCATCATTTTTATGAGGGAATCACCAGACTGAAATCGGCATCAAGCTCTACCAGGAAAAATGGGAGAGAGGACCCTAAACAGTCATTCCGTTCACAGTCTTCATTTCAATGGATTTAACTTTCCACTCAGCTGGGGTCACATATTTCAATCAATAGTGTAAAGAACTGTGACCTTGGCTGGGATTATCAGCCCCAATTACTCAATGGGGCACTTGTGAAAGATTGCGGACTCATTTTGACTCTCCACGGGTGTGGCTAAAATTGCTCTTGTTCAGCCCTAAAGCTTACATGATCTGATGTCCCTCAGCAACTCACTATGAGAAAACTCATGCTAAATTCGCCACAGAGATCAAGGTTTACAGGACCCTTGGAGCTAATCTCTGTCTGCCCTCCTCCTCTGTTAGTTGTTACAAGCCTTCAAAAGTTAACAGGGCGATGGAGCCTCTCTCTATATAATCATTTCATCTCACTATCGTTGACTGAAGCCCGCTGATGTAATGAAGTTACATAATCACCGATTATGCACGACTTCCATCCATCTTCCTACATATCTACATATCTTCTCCCCTCCCCTTTGGATCAATCTACCAGGTAAGATTTATAACACATGTAAATGCTCCATTCTTTCATCATAAGTACCGAATATGGGACTTTAGCATTGCAGTACAGTGCACTGAACCACGTCATCAATATTGATTTTTTTATCCCATTTCCCAGGCAGAATATGCTTAAACACCCTTAGTACTCTAAGTCTCGAACTTTTTACCAAAAGGGTAAAATGTAGATGCAGCAGATAGGACACATCTTCAAGTTAAGGTAAAGGCAAGTGTATAATTGATCGCTTGCATTTCTTAAGCTAGCTGCATTGCCAGAGAAGGACGGTCTCTGCTCCAGACCTTCGACTCCTCTGCACGTGGGTCACAGCATCAGCTATTTGGGGTATTGGGTAAATAATTATATTATTGGGCAACTGAAGTTGAGAAAAAGAGCACTATGACGATATTTGGGATAATACTGTCCTATTCTTCTCTATTTCAGTCATCCTTTTCAGCTTTTTCTTTTCTTTTCCTTTTTACACTCTGAGCGACAATACAGTAGATGAAAAAAAAAAAAAAAGTAGCCCAGGGCACTTAATAATCTCCCCTCACCACAACCTAGAGAACAATTAACAACGATTATCACCTTAAAGTTTAAGAACTTGAGAAGTGGGATGCCCCTGGTCCCATTGCGGCTGTGAAATGCAGCAGAATGCTGCACTGAGTTGAAAACATATTTCTTTTAATGAATAAAGAGTAGCTCGCTTCGTTTTAAATGAGGCTCTTCACTAAGTGTTCCTTTTACTGCTGTTACCCCTTCCTTAACGCAGGGGCCACAAATATCGCATCCAAACAAAGAGTGCCTACCCGGAATTAATTCAAGACACTCTTCCATATCACAATAATTAAGGGGGGAGAGTGATGCTTTGATTTATTTGCAATTACACTTAGAATCCAGGCACACATACAGACACACACGCACACGCACCAACACACCCAACTGCAGTTATTCCATTCAGTGCCAATAACGGCCACATCACAGCCATCAATGCGATGCAGCAATCATCCAAGTCACCCATTCCCAGTACAAATGCTCAAGTTTGCTCATGCCACTAAGAGGTTCGCATATATAAAATGACCTTACCCACAACAGTCTTCCAAATTATTCTCCTCTGGATATCAGTCGGTAAGGTATTTGCTGGTCATCACAATGCGTATTCAAAAAAATCCACGTTTTACTCCTGTGTTCTTTTTCTTGTTTTTGCTAGCAATTAATATCGTGAACAAGATACCCATTCACAAATGCCAAGTTCACCATAAAAGCAGATAATTCCATGCAGATCTTCCCTACAAGACTGTCTCCAGTTAGTTCTCAAAGTACCCGATTGTTTGGTGAAGATACAATCCAGGTGCAGAGCAGGGGGGAAAAAAGACTAGGAGAGAAAAAAAAGGCAGATAGAAAAGGAGAGACTGATATAGTAAAAGAGCCGAAAAAGAGAGGGAAAATAAAAGTAATTTTTTTTTTAAAGGAAGCAAAAAGGCCGATAAGTGAGAAGTCTGTGAGCTCTATGACAAGAACTGGAGTCTTGCTTGCAAATCTTCTGGATACATGTATCCTTTCAAATCCTCCTGGTCCCCAAGTAAAATTTCCAGATCCTGGATGCAGCCATAAGAAAGAATCCTATGTATATTTCACAAGTATCCCGCAATAACAGATCCGACGGGGTTTTCCTTGTACAGTACTGCTATGTGAAAGCACACAACCCCTGCTGTTTGGGAAGGTGTCTCCTGGGTCCTAGCTCTCTTCAGAAGCCCCCAAAAATGATTTTTCCAAAAAGAGTGTGGGGGAAAGAAGCAGCTTTGCGTTTGTCTGGAATGATGCTAATCCTGAGCAAAAACGACAAGCAAAACACGAATAACACGAGATCTTGATTAATAGCCACAATCCACTCAAAATATCCCAGGGAAAAAGGAGCGAAAACAAGAAAGAGAAACTGCAATGCATAAATGATTCCAGTGTTTCTACAAGATCGGTTCATTTGATTGAATGCATTCTCTGGTTTGCTGCAAGTCATAAAGAGGATAGTATTACTGCCACCCAATGGATATTTTAGTACTAGCCAATCCACAGACAGCCACTGCTTTTCGAGTTTTAGTTTTCAGAAGAATGAAGAGGAAGGAGGGTAGCCTGGGAATCTTTTGGAAAGGACCCTGGGAAGCCTCCTCGAATAACTGGAATCTGTCCTTCCAGACAAAAGGGGACTGGCAAATTTGGATGCTTACCCAGTCTTGCATTAGCCACCTTAGAATTACGGTTCTATTTCTTTAGGAAGCAGAAAGGTACAGAGAGCGATGCCCAGGCTGACACACTCGTTACAACCTCCTTTTCATCTTTTCTCTTTGAAGCAGATGTATTCTTGCGCCCGACCTCGGTCCGCCTCCCCCCCTTCTCAGTATCACCTTAAGATGGATTTCAGAGGGAGGGGAGTGCGGGGGTAGGGCTCCAAACCTCAGGTGGCAAGGTGAGAATTGATTCTAAAGGGCAGTTTTGCAAAGTGCTTCTGTCTGTATTGGTATGTAAACTGCAAGTCCTTCAGGCAGTAACCCTCCCGCAGCTGCTCTTTCAGTGTCGGTGGGAGCAAGAGCTTCCCTAAAAGAGTGGGGCTGGAGGGAAGGGTGAGTGCGGGATGAGGGGTGGGAGGAGGAGCTGAAAGGAGGGGATTGAAGAAGACCCTCCTCCCACCCACCACGTCATAGAGTTCCCTGCTTAAGAGTTCGCTGCGGGTTTCTGAAGTGCATTTGTGATGAAGAAAGGGACAAAGTAGATACTGGCAAATTAATGAGGGTATTTGCCCAGTTCGTGGTCCTTGCCCAAATACCTTGGCAAAGTATAATACTCACACGTGATTCTGTCCTTCTCAAACATCACCTGGGTGTCTCGTTTAAATGCAGAATCTGATTCGGCGGGTCTGGAGTGAAGCCTGAGAGCCTGCTTTTCTAGTGCTCTGGCCCATGAACAGTAATAACGCTGCTGGGCTGTGGCCCACACTTAGAGTAGCAACGACCCCGAAAGTGCTTATGTTTACACTGCAGCCAGGGTTAGGTTCTGGATAAGAGATAGCCAGGACAGTTAAAGGGCAAAGAGACACTTCCCCAGTCACCACTCTTTCTCCCCACCCTGCAACCTTTCCTGACCCACTGGAGCTCCTGTTCTTGAAAACCTTAACCCAGGCTACAAAGTATTCCGCAAGCTTTTCTAATGGAAGGCTTAACAGGATAAAGCAAAAATAGAACAATAAATAGGTAAAGCAGCCTTAGCCCTTGAGTAACGGTCTCATTGCTGAATTTGGGGAGTAAAACACAAGTTAAAGATAAAGGAAACACTTCAAAAATTGGGCAAAAATGTGAGCTAAAGGACTAACTCAGGGAACAGGTGAGAATGAATGAGACTAGGAAAGGAGGTAAATCTGTAATTTGAAGGAAAAGGCCGTAAATTGAACTTTTCAATCCAAGCAGAGGGAAGATGTAGTTAAAGTGCTTAGGCAAGTCTTACACGGTTTCTCTGGAGGTAACTCACCCAGATTAACCTCCTCTGTGTGAGTGACTCTCTTCCCCCTGCTCCTTCCCCACATGCTATAATTCAAAGTAAACTGAAGAGCAGAGGTGAGGAGAAAATACACCCCCCTCCTCTCACAGGGGATGATCTACATTTTCCACACCTTGTATCACAGTCCTTTAGCTGACCCATTTACACGTGAATAACTAGACCTCAAGGAGACTGGGAGGGGGCACAATTAACAAATTTAATTGCTTCAAGGGAAGTTTAGAAGTTTAACTTCCTGGACTGTAAGCTCAAATCCTAGATATGAGTCTAAATTCTCCTCTCAAGTAGCCATCGTTATCTGAGGGAATCACTGTAATTACTCTTGGTCTCAGTTGCCTCGTCGGTAAAATGACAGGTTGAAATGAAACCAGTCGCCACGGTGTGGTCCAGCTTCATATGGTGTAAACATCAAGTCCTGTGTTTGCAATGCTCTGAAAGTCGGTTTGTTACTTTACACAGAGCATACCTTGTAAGTGTTACCTTGGCATGGGCTACAGAGAGCACCCAGAAGCTTTGAAAAGCATCTTAAAGACACAGGGGAATATTTGACCATCACAATCCCATTGCAAGAGATGATTTAAAACACTTTTGCTTCAGATCCAGGAAGGGAAGTGTTTGTTTGAATCTGAGGTGAAGCATTGTCTATTCCTGGATCCTACAGAGCCAACTGTGGGCCTTGCTGTTTGTTGCCATGGGATCCTCTTTGTGTGAACTGTCTTGAACTGTGTGGGAACATTTTCCTCTTGCCTTCCTTCAGTTCTCTAACTCTTCTGAAGATATGTGTCAGAACAAAATGTAGCTGCATTGTTGCCAGTTGAGACTAACAGCAGCTGCAAGGTGCATCTAATTAAGAATTTTAATTACTTCACCAAATTCTCACTTGCAGATGTTTAAAGCATTAAACAATGTATTGTGATTTTATTTTAAAATCTGATTAAAGCTGACCTCCCTCCAAAGGGGGTAAGAAAACTATACCTCTCAATGGTGGGTATAAAAATAAGGCTTTGACATAAGACATATATACCTTGACACATCCTTTGAAAGTATGTGACAGTATGTTCAGGATAAGGAAATAGCGTGCATATCTCTAAATATATATTTTTCCTAAAGAAAAACAAGTAAACCTCAAAATAATGAAAAAAATTGATAATTTACTAGTCAAGTAGAATCCTTGCACTTTAGATAGTTCTTCTCAAATGTTCCTTTTTTTCCCAGTAACAGGATGGTTAACAGCAACTTTAGCACTGCAGTGTGGGAATTGTAGGCTACAATGCAAAGCATTATGGGGTTTGTAGTAAAAACTGGCTGCAGATCAATGCCATGCTTCCAGCTTTTCTCAGTTGAAGAAACTGCTGTTTTATTTTCTGGTAATAAAAGGGAAAAGTGTCAAGATATTGTATGTCAGTAATTCATTATAATAAAATAAAGTTGGCATTATTGGGAGTGTGAAATTAGAGTTTACCTACAATAATATTGTAGCTGAGGAGACAAAGAATATAATAACGTCTACTTTATAAACTACCAAATAATCTGAGTAAGCTATTTCCTAACATTACTATCGTATAACTAAGGTTTCAAAAATCACTTTCATTGTTTTAGCAGTAAAAAGTAAGAAAATATCAAATTTGCTACTTATGATAGAGAATTGTAGACACAGGAAATTAACTCAAGTTCTTACTGATTCTACCTTTAACTATTGGTAGTTGAAACTTAATTGTTCAAATTTCACATCACTCCTCTACCTTTTAAAATATATTTTTTTTACAAAATTTTCTGAATATTCTGGGTATGTCCTCTTTTTAATGAAATCTTAAGATCACGATATCCCTAAGGCTAGAAAATATGTCTGGAGTAGGGTACTTCATTCAATTTAAACTTAATTACGGAGATGTATAAATTAAGAAGTTACAATTCAATACATTTTTTGTATGCAGATGACTCTATGTAAATAAATACATAATTTATAGAGGTTTTGATTAAATTCTGTTGGCAGTTTATTTCGAAGTTCATTAAACATTTTCCGTATGATATGAATCAAAGTCTAGCTCCCTGTAATGCTCTATGAAATCAGCCCCCTTTTTGTTATGAAGGCTAAAATCCTTCTCTTCAAATTCAGTTCCATCTGTGAAAGTTTCCATTATCATGCTAAGTTACTCAGCAGGTATTTTAATACCTGAGGTTGCTTCCTTTTCTCTTTTTCTCCTTAAAGAGGCTTCCATCCACAAAAAGGCCATGCTAAAGCAAACTATTATTACAGACATGAATACACGCAAAATCAAGTACCCTTCATTTTCAGGCCTTTTGCCAGCAACATTCATTTGAACCCACCACCACATAGTCTCAAATGAGGTACAAAGAATTGAGCATTTCAGCGAAATTCCACCCTAAAGTTCAGGAATAATAAAGAATGCTATGAAAGAGCAAACAGTAACAGGAAAGAAAAATGCCATGCCTGCTTTTCTTTCAGATTTCTAAGTTTTGAATCATAAAAATATACAAAAATATATCTTCTTGAATGCAGTTTACATTATTGTTCATACTGTGAATATTTCTTTTATGGTCATAAAAATAAAAGCAATGCCCCAAATGAAACACTATGTACATAAGCGATGCAAATGCATCCCCGGTGGAAAGCCGGCTGGCTGCTGGTGGGAGGGTATATTTATACAGTGCCTTTCCTTTGGAAGGTTCCCAAAATGATTTGCAAACTGTATATAGAGGAATTGCTCACCATGGAAATTCACCCACTTCCAGGAGAGAATGCAGAAGTCATTCCATGCTGACAACAGTTTAAATAAAACCACAGAACAATATTTCAGGTAGGTAAAATATTAAAATCGTAATTGACTCAGGAAATGTGCACTGGAAACCCACTATGTGCCAGGCACTGTTGGAGGTACCAAGGGTATCATTGTGGATATATCTAGTCAGGCTCCCTGTGCTCCTAAAGCTTACATTTTATTGAAATCTGACCAGACCTTGGGAGTTAAAAGCCCTATTTCCTGGTGAATTTCTGATCTATACATATAGTTCCACTGAAATAGACCACTTGCTACTTTTTGTATGTCTTTATATCAGGGTTCATGAGCTCCAGGACATACGACCTATGGCAACACCTCCTACTTCAAACAGAATGCATAAAAAATAGCTTTAGGTATTATGATTGAAGCAGGTAAAACGACAATAACATGTCCGGCATTGAATGATTTGAGGGGTGGCAAGACAGATTTATACTCTTTGGGGTTTGGGAAATTAAATAAAATGGTATTGATGTAAATATATGGAAGATCGCTTCCTCTGAAATGATTCAGGGCACTTCATGGTAATTAAGGCATATAAAATAGTTTGGTGAAGGAAGAGAGAACAGTGTGAGCTAATGTTTCTGAGTGTAAAATATGGAATCAAATTTCAGTGTCTTTTAAATTAACTAGATTAGTAATATTTTTCAAATGGAAATAGAACAGAAAAGAGGGTAAGACAGGCACTGTCGAAGTTCATCCCAGACCTGCTCGGCCTCTAGTTCTGTGTGCTCGCAGCCATCACACTTTATCTGCAATTTGCTGCTAAAGGCCAGCACTTGGACCCTCTTTAACAACTGTTCTTACTGGTGCAGTAGCCAGTGCTACTACTGCCTTTGTGTGTCTCATCTGTGATGAGAGCACAAAGTTTCTGGATTTAAAAACCCTCCTCCACCTTACACAATGACTGACTGATATAGAGAATGAAATCCTTCCCCTTTCCACAATAGTTCAAAGAACTCTGTGATGCAATTTATACTGCAAGCTTTCCCATGAAGGGCTGAGGCTGGGACATTACTGCGACCACATCATTGCTTGGTTTCTGGGAACGTAAAAGAGAGGGTAAGGAGGTGGCTCATGCCTGGCACTCTGGGAGGCAGAGGAGGGTGGGTTGCTTAAAGTTCAGGACTTCAAAACCAGCCTGAGCAAAAATGATACCCAGTCTCTACTAAAAATAGATAAAACTAGCCAGACATGGTGGCACACACCTGTAGTCCCAGCTACTGTGGAGGCTGAGGCAAGAGGATCGTTTGAACCCAGGAGTTTGATGTTGCTGTGAGCTATGATGATGCCATGGCACTCTACCCAGAATGACAGAATAAGACTCAGTCTCAAAAAAAAAAGAAAAAAGATAGAGGGTCACAAGAATTAATCAGAGAAGTCCCGTCTCTGGTTTTCAAATATTTAACTTGTGAAAGTAGAGGCAGTAATATTTATTCATCTATTTGTCTATCATTGAACAATTATATACTATGTGCCAGAAATCACTGTGTGTTAGGGCTCTAGGGATGTGTCGGGCACATTCCCTGTCCTCAAGGAGCTCAAGTCTGTTCGTAGAGAGACAAATAACAACAAATGTAATATGTGATGTGATAACGACTGTATGTGAGATATAAATACAACCTGAAAGAATCAGGGAAGACCAAACAGAGAAGGTGTTATTTCAGTGACCTTGAGGGATAAGCAAAATAAAATTCACAAAATGAGTCAAGACGTAGAATAAAGAGCAACATCTAAGTAGGCCCATTTTCTTGTACCTAGAAGGGAATCACATTGGTTCTGGTAGTAGAACTCAAAAGTGTTTAAAATCATAGAATCTATTTTTTGAAGGGAACTCTAGTGACAACCTTGAATATTCTCTTTATTTTAGACAGAGGAAATTGAGTCTCAACTGGCCAAATGACATAGTTATTTAAGCTCACACAGCTAGGAAGTGGTAAGAGTTCTTTTCTGGCATGACTCAGCCATATTGCCTGTCAGCCTTTTCTTTAAAAAGATAAGTTGAGGACACAATGGAGATATCTAATATAATAAGATCTGGTTTGGATCCTGGGCTATCACTATATGGCCTGGAAAAAATTCCTCAACTTCTCTAAGTCTCATTGTCCTCTTTTTAAAAAAGTAAGGTTATTAAGATAACTTCCTTCTGCATTGTTGTAGCACATGTACCCAGCTGAGTACCTATGACATACTATGTGTCTGAGAGACAGGTGTTCCATTTCATTTTACCTTTTAAAATTAGTTTTCATTTCTTTTCTTCCCTAATAAGAGTATGTTATATAGTTGTATAAACAAAGTCACAGATTTTTTGTGTGTATTTTGTTTTTATTTTTGTTATACTAGCTACAGGGTTGAATTCAAGTAGGAAGGTTTTTTTAAAAAAGCTGGTGTTGTTTTTGGTTGGAACTAATACTGACTATAATTCATGAGTATTACTGACAGATCATCTCAAAACCAGTCTAACTTTGTCCCAAGTCAAGTAGGGATATTTGGAATATCTGTCAAACTAGCTAGTTATAATAATAATGAACATAATACTGAAACATGTATTTGCCAGTGAAGGAAGTCTATCTTATATACATCCCCCCAAAAGAGGATGGCCAAAGAGCAAATGAATATACTACAAGATGAGTGACTTTATTAGCCATAAGGATGATATAAATTTAAACCATAGTGCAAATTCATGATGCATTCACCAGAATGTTTATAAAGAAATTATGGCTGGATGCGTGGCTCAGCCTGTAATCCTAGCACTCTAGGAGGCTGATGTGGTTTGACTGCTTGAGCTCACGAGGTACAGATCAGCCTGACCAGGAGTGAGAAGCGGTTTCTAAAAATAGCTGGGCATTGTGGGGAGTGCCTGGAGTCCTAGCTACTTGGGAGGCTGAGTTTTCATACTGTGAAAACTCATTGAGCTGTATGCTTATATGGGGACTTCTTTTGATAAGGCAGTTAGGGTACAAAGGCTTCAGTCGTTGGGCAATGCCTATGGCTATGCTGGCTTAGAACTAGTGGACTTGAAGTGCATGTGACCCAGTCAGTAATACACCATCAGTGGCAGTCAAGGCAGTGTCTATGTCATGTCTCTCTCAACTCCAAGCAGTACAGATTAGGGGTTGTCTTCTTTCACTTGGGTAAAGGAAAAGGAAGCATTCTGAGGACTTTGTTTTACTACATAAGTACTACTCAGCCATAGTAAAATAAAGTACCAGGCAGATTCTTGAAGCACCTGAATCCAGGCCTTAGTTCCATCATGGCACTTCTAGACTCACCCTGAGCCAGAAGGAATCCTGCTTCCCTGAAGGGAAGAATCCAGTCTTGGCAGAATTCACAACATGCTGACTAAAAGCCCTTGGACTTTTAAGTAGCCTCAGAGGTAGCCAGGCAGCAGTCACCACAGGCTTGGTTAAGACTTGGCTGGCTTTAGGTGTGACCCGGATCAGTCCCAGCTATGGTGGCCATAAGAGAGTGCCAATATCACTCCTATCTCAACTCCAGCAGTCCAGCACAAAGAGTGAGGGAAAGAGAGTGAGAGACTTTGCCTTGAAATTCAGGGAATTCTCCTGTCTCTTACCTAAGTCCACCAAGGTTGTACAGCCAGGAGTTTGTAAGAGTCATAGAATTATTGGGCTTATTGCACCCCTAGTGCTAATACATCTGTAGTGACAAAAGACTTAGATCACAATACTTAATTCCCATTTAATGTCTGGAAAGCATTCTCAAGGAGGGTGGGTTCAAATAACCCCAGACCGTGAAGGTTATAATAAACACCTAAAATTTCAATGTATAAACATTGGCAAACTTTCATAAGTATAACATTGAGAACATCCAGGAAAACTTGCTATGACCAAATGAACTAAATAAAGTACCAGTGACCAATTTTAAACTGATGGAGATAAGTAACTTTTCAGACAAAGAATTCAAATAGCTGATCAGAAGAAACTCAGTGAACTTCAAGACAATACAGAGAATGAATTCAAAGACAATCAGAGAAATTTAACATAGAGATTTAAA
>CAUYRH010093054.1:0-36367 GCA_963574655.1 Perodicticus potto
ACCTCCAACTCCTGGGCTCAAGCGAGTCTCTTGCCTCTGCCTCCCAAGTAGCTGGGACTACAGGCGCCCGCCACAACGCCCGGCCATTTTTTGGTTGCAGCCATCATTGTTGTTTGGCGGGCCGGGCTGGATTCGAACCCGTTAGCTCAGGTGTACGTGGCTGGCGCCTTAGCCTGTTGAGCCACAGGCGCCGAGCCAATGTGCATGTTCTTAATGCCACTGAACTGTGCCCGTAAAACTAAGCAAAAGGGTCAATTTTGTTTTTTGAGTATTTTATCACTAAAATAAAGAAAGGAGGACGAGTATATTCACAGATATTATGAAGGGAACAGACAAATAAAAAGGAAATGCCTACTTTTTATACCTGAACTCTTTCATAAGAACCATTTCTGTAAAGAGAGGGCAAAATGTTCAGAACACTGTCATTCCGCCCTTTGTTTACATCCAAGCACGAGTCATTTCACAGTTTGCAGATGCCAATTCTTTTTCTTGTTTCGTTGAGTTTTTTTGGTTCCCCCAAAATCCCACCAAAGCACTTCACAAGAAAAAGCACCTGTGTTTGAGTGTGGGTCACACAGAAAGCCCTGAAGCCAGACATTGCATCTCACCAGCAACACTAAGGAAGAACCACCCACCACTGCACCCCCCCCATTCCTTCTTTTCCCATCACAATGCTGAAAATTGCAGAAGCCCAGAGCAATGTAGGAGAGAGCAGGAGAGATTTTTAAAGACTAGTCACTGGTGATCTGGAGAAAGGTCAAATTGTAGGAGAAATGGACATTTTGATGTAGGACTGGACTG
This sequence comes from Perodicticus potto, assembly GCA_963574655.1. Lineage (NCBI taxonomy): Eukaryota > Metazoa > Chordata > Mammalia > Primates > Lorisidae > Perodicticus > Perodicticus potto. Next base: position 802 of record CAUYRH010093054.1, read on the forward strand.
AAAATCTTAAAATGAGACTGTTCTTAAATGACTGAATGTGGTAAGAATAGCTGTAACATTTGCCTGAACTGTTATTAAGGGGTGGGAAACGGAGTTTCAGCAGACTGGACTCAGAAGACAAATAATAAAGTAGCCTCCTATTTGCACCCCACTAAATTCAGCTTCCTCCATAGCAAAATTAAACCCACAGTTCAACTTTACAATGATCCTGAAGTGGTAGAGCTTGTCCCTTTTCCATACAAAGGAACCAAGTTTCAAAAAAGTAAATGAATTTATCCAGGGTCATATTAGCATGTTAAAGAACCAGTGTCTGAAGCCTACACTTTTCCCTTTATGTAATGATACCTATTCTAATACGCTTTATGTGTACAAGTACTTTTAATGAGCCAGTAGATAAATTTATAAAAGGATAGAAGGCCATGACACTTCTTTGGGGGATATTTGCTGGAAAGGAACCCTAGCAGTGACTATGGACCATACATTGTTGCCCAGAAGATTGGTTTGCCCTCCAAAATGAGACTTTCTGGAATTTGAGGTCTGGGATTGTACCAGCATTGAGCCAGGGAGCCAAGGCAGTTCATTACAAGTATGTGTAAGTTTTATCTTTGAATTCCATCTTCAACTAATGGGTGAGATAAAAAAAATTGTTAGTATTTTGTATTTCTGGCTGCAGTGATGGATGGCCTGAACAATTGGAGGTCTGCTCTATCCAGGCATTAACTCTGAACTACATATTTTCCAAGCTCAACTCTGGACTCAGGTATATTTTAAACAGATGACAAGATTCCCCTAGTTCTCCATGCTACCATATTTATAGCCCTCGCCTCCCAAGTCCTCACTTTTCCCTCTTTAGATGTCAGTGATAGCTCCATCCTCTCCAGAAAACTACTGTGGAGGAGGAAGAAAAAAAAATAAGACCATTATGACATTTTTTTGTTGTTGTTCTTCAACTGCCTCCTCTGAATCATCTTGCCTATGCATGGGGCTAGAGTCCCATCCACCAATTCGCTTGTGAAATTCAGATTTCTTAAAGCCTAAGGTTTCAAACAGCTTGTGGGTGTTCTGCTCCCAACACATGTCACCTATCTCTTTCTTAGTAATTGCATTCAGTTCTGTTTCCTTCCATAAAGGCTAATAAAAGATCTAAGAAGCAAGAAGTCTTTCAGAAGACATCTCCGTCACCTGTGCCAGCTCTACTTCCCTCTCAGTGCTTTCCCAGAGGTCAGCTCTCCCACCGGAAACACCTAGGAAAATGCTAAAACATACTGGACATCAGCTTAGACTCATTAAATCAGAACCTCTGGATAGATCACTCAGGCATGGGTAGGCTGTAAAGGCCCTCAGGTGCTTCTGCTATACAGCCAGCATTGCAAATCATTTTTCAAGGCCATGGGCAATCACAAGTACTGTAGGAGACCAGTGCTAGTCAGTGAATTTTGAGACAATGGCAAGTTTATGCCAGCATCAAGTATGTCTTACACTCACTTTGGTTCAACTGACTTTTTTTACAGCAAGAGTATCTCAACAAAAGGAGAAGTGCATTAATTTACCCTTTGGCAAAATCTTCTTAGCTTGTCACTGATATGTAACAAAGAATTTGAAGGCTAGTTTGAGTAGCCTTTCTATGTCTTTTTTGGTATGTCCAAAAATCTCCAAAATTCTTTCTCTGCCACCTTTTCCAAGCCTGAGCATTTAATTTAAACATTTATTGTTACAGTTATTGACTACCACCCTACACTGACCACCTTCATAAATTTACCAAATTTTCTTTTTGTTCTTTTCTTTTAAGGCAGGCATGAAACAAAGCTTACTGAGGAAGACAAAGCTAGGTTTATGGAGTAAGAGCAAGGTATAGACATATAGAGCAAAATATGTCCACTGCAGTGAACAGACCTCCATTGCCAGGCCAAGTAGGTCAATTTGCTTAATTTTCATAGACCAGACACACACCACATGTACATCTCAGTACTGCAGACCTAGTTCCTTATGGTGACCACCTCCTTATGTTGATGAGTTTGTTACAGCCCCTAGAGTGGTTCGACTGTAGTTAAAGTCATCAGTAAAACTAAAAGAGGGTAAAATTAGCTCCATGCCCATAGCACAGTGGTTACAGCTCTAGCTATATACGCAGACGCTCATGGGTTCGCACCCAGCCTGAGCCCACTAAAACAGCCATTACAACTACAACAAAAAATACCCAGGCATTGTGCAGGCGCCTGTAGTCCCAGCTAACAGGAGGCTGAGGCAAGAGAATTACTTAAGCCCAAGAATTTGAGGTTGCTGTGAACTGTGATGCTCACAGCTGTGACTTTACCAAGGGCAACATAATGAAACTGTCTCAAAAAAAAAAAAAAGGATAAATTTAACAGTAGATTGAGATGGATTGGACATCCAGAGAGTAGAAGAGTGAAAGAGGGGGAAAAGAGGACCAGATTGGAGGAAGACCAGGAACATGATCTGGAACATGCCTCAGCATGAGTGCCTTGGAGATGCCCAACTAGAAAAGCTGAATGGAAAATTAGATATATATGTTTGGAATTCACTGAAGCTACACAGGCTGTAAGTGTAAATTTATGAGGTATTAGTCAGTTGGTGGTCAAAGCCATGTGTATAGAAGATATTGACGAGGAAAAAAGTGTAGAGTCAGAAGAGAACTAAAATGCAATGCAATAAATTGATGTTTATTGACGTGGTTTTTGGATGTCAGACTAAACTTACCTATTCAGATCCATTTTTTCTTCTTACTTGTGCTTCGTCTTCTGTTCTCACCCTGCAGCATGCTTTCTGATTTGACCCATTTAATGGGAATGTTTTCACACTATTTTTTAAAATTGTTACATGAAAAACAAATTATGATGATTGAATATACAGGTAAAGAGGTTATTGTTGTAATCAAACAAAGCCCTCAACAAAATTAATGAAGGGCATATTTTAATGCTATGCATAATTTTTATTATGCTGCATACAAATTATTCTCAAATGGTAGGCAGTTCACAAAATTGATTGTAATCAGTATTACTGTTGCACAGCCAAACACAATCAAGTTTTTGGTTTCTCTCCTTTTACTGAGTTTGTTCTCCGGAGGTTGACTTATATTTCCGCTCACACATGCATGTGCATACATTTGTGCATGCACACTCACATACCCAATTGTTCCTCATCAATGGCTAGAATTGCCTTGTTCCTGGCACTTTAGAACTTTTTCACAACAGAATAACAGGTGAAGCTAAGCTGAGCCAAGATAATAAATGACCCCAAAGTCATAATTCTTAGTGGTTTATGACAAGTTGTTATGATATGAGTAATATCTGTTTCTATCTCTCTCTCTCTGTCTCTCTGACTCTTTCTCCTCTCTGTTATCTTTGCTTGGAATCATTATGATCATTGCTGCAGACAGAATGAAGAGAGAACATGAATTGCCCCTCCTCGTTCTTAAGTTTTCTACACAGAAGTAACACCAACCGCTTCCATGTCTTTTATGAGCCAATGCAAGTTGCATAACTAGGCACTGAGGGAGGGAAAGTATCCTTCCCCGGGGAGAACATCCAATAGTCTCAACATTAAATGTATTGTCCCCATCCCTCTTCTGTAACCATTCCTTTGAGCCCTAGCTCTGAGTATGTTTTTGATCTTCCACTTACTGGAATTCCAGTCCTTCCCAGTATCATCATACTAGCTGTATTCTAAAGCAACTGCATCTCTCGCTGCAGGTCTCTATTGAGTGTGTGGCTACTGGGTGATCTGTGACTGCAGAATTTCTGGCCATGAGGCTCTGGGTTGGCTGTCCAGTGAACACTATGATATGAATCAGAGAGAAAAATGCATATCAGTGAGAACAAAGCTGAGGGGAGAAGAAATATTGAGAGAGAGGTCATGGCTAATACGGGGTCAGTGCTAAGTGAAACAGACTATTCTTTTGGATAGCCTAAAGTAACTGAAATATTTATTTTTAGCTCATCCCTACATACAGAAGTAATCATATCTAGCTAGGACTGGAGCTAGTATTAAACCCACGTTACTAGGTATAGAGCTAGCTGTGGATTTCCTATCACTGCTGTCTACCCATCTACTTAACTTCTCCCTCTTTGTTGTGCCCATTGGATTGAATGCCCTCACTGATGGATTTTTATTTGAAATGCACCTTTTCTCTCCAAGCCCTCTGCATGGAGATTATCCATTTCTTCAGGCCTTGGCCTTCCCAGGTTGCTCTAATGGTCTGCACAGAAAGGTTCCCATGGAAAAAAACGTCCTTTGCAAAAAAAGGTGCATTAGGTATAGAGATTGTCATGGTTCTCTTCTCTTCCAGTAATGGTGAATGAATTTCTATCAAGCTCTGTAGTGATTAAAAACTGATGTTTACTTTTCTTGGGGGAGGCTCAGGAAACAAGGAGATCTTGGGACCCAAAAGTGGAGAACATCCACAAAGATAAAAAAGAATCTAAGTAAGCAATTGTCATACTAATATGACCATTTTTCTTCCAATTTGGGGGTAGAGGCTGGTTATTCTCTCTCTCTCTCTCTCTCTCTCTCTCTCTCTCTCTCGTGTGTGTGTGTTTGTATGGAATGAGGTGTGTATGGAGGGCAGTTATTAGGTAACAGGGTCATTGAATTTTTCATGTCACTGAATCCCTGGGACAGTGACACTTTATAGATCAATTTTAGACATTTTAGACAACTGCTAAATATGACTGCTGTGTAGATTAGTTTATAAAGAACACAATTTAGTAAAAAAAAAAAAATACAATTTAGCCACCTTTCAGTTAAAAAAATTTGTAACTACAGTGTCAAAATACTCCCACCTGTTAAAGAAATTCCCATCAATATCAAGTCCTGTTTCTCATCCTTTGTCTGATATTGTCCAATCAAAAACAATGTGGCATAAGAAGTGCCCAGAGAGGCTGGTTCTCATTTTTGTTACTGGCAAAGGTCAGGGCTCACTTCATCTAATTCTCCTTCTCTGGATCTGAAACCTAATGTTGCTGTACAATTTAGCTATCAAGTTACACAAATGTGGTTTGGCCATAAGAATATGAAATGATCGATGGTAGGATTTTCCATTAATTTTTAATATGCTTTGGTTCCTGTGCATTATTAGAACATTGTGTCAAGTACTTTTTTTTGAGACAAATATTACTCCTCTAATTTCCCAGTTATTCTTTCATTTGCTGATCTGCTGGTTAATTTTAGTAAATTGCTAGGTAGAGCAGATGCGTTTTGTAATAGTGTGTCAATTTTAGTTCATATTGCTATCCAAAAGGTGAAACCTTTTTTCCTTCTGAAGCTGAATGGATAAAAGTGTCTATTCAGAGATCTAGCAAAGTTCCCTGAATAGCCAGAGGGGTAGGACGATAAGAAAAGCATAAAAATGCCATCCTTCAAAAAAAAAAAAGAAGAAGAATGAAAAATGAAAAAAATTCACTCCAAAACAACCAGACTGTGAAACTTTATAGTTCAGTATTTCCAAGAAGTTAAGGAAAAACCGCAGGAATCTGGTCATTCTGTATATAACTATATCTTATTTGGTCTTTAAGAAAGCCAAACCAAGCATGTAAAGTGTTTGCTGAGAAAAATGCTCTTAAAACTACAGTAAATATAATTGGACAATTGCCCCACCTCTGGGCTGGGTATAAGGAATGAGGTGCTCATTCCTGTTCTAGAATCAACTTGACACCTAGCCCAAGACAAGCCTAGAAACTACACTCTATTTCTGACCCGTCTCATTCCGCCCATACCTCCGCATGTTATACCCTATGGGGTTTTCTGAGACTCAGCAGGCTGTTTTCTCCCACCCTGTCTGACTGGCGTCCTCCTGTCCAGTGCGCCTGGCATGCTTGTGACACAGACGTAGGAACCTCGGGAAAGCAGTCATGGATACCAACCTTTGCCCTATGACTGTTCTCCATTTACCCACATCCTTATTCCATATCCTCAAGATCTGTATCCACACGCCATTCATGGATTTTCCTTTAGCTTCTGGTTTCTTAGATGGGTTGTTCCCTTTTCCATGGACTCCATCAACTTTCACAGCTGGCTTTTGATGGCCTGACCAGCTCAGAGCCTGGCCCATCCGAATGTCGGCTAGTATATCCTTGCTCATTTCAGACTTGCCATGTTGCCTAACTTCCCACCCCTATTTCCTTTCCCCAAACATGGACAATAATTTAGTGAGGCCCTCAGAGCTCAGGCCAAGAAGAGAACACTGGACACAACACTCCAATATGAGTGCATGCCCTGTCAGGGCTTTCCACGGGGATTCTCTCTCCTCCCAAATATGCACATGTAGTAAATTGTGTTTCAGATTCATATAGGTTTGCAAACTTTATTCAGTCAAATAGATGACATCATCTAAAGTTTCTACTCAGATATCTCCTCCTCAGAAAGGCCTTCCTTGGAAGTCTTTCTAAAAATAGCACCCTTTCTTCATACTCCATCCTTTGGTTCATTTCCCTCACGTTACCTATCCTGACTTGGAACATATAACATATGTGTGTGTTGTCTTCTGTTTTTTACCATAAGGACTGGAAAGCAATTTCTCGGAGAACAGCTACTTTGTCCATCTTAGCCATCATCATATCCCAGGCACCTAGACCAATCTGTCACACAACGGGCAACAAAACGGTGGGACCACACCTGTGGAGCATACCGCAAGGGTACAAGTCAAATCTATCAAGTGTAGAACATAATTGTCTTAACATGATAATTAAGTAAATGAGGTGAAAGCTATATTAATTAGTTTGATGTAAGCACGCCCAATTGTATAAAAAATCAACACATTGTACCCCACAAATGCATAAATGTATTCATGATCTATGTGTATATGACTGAATAAAAGGGAAAAAAAACTGTTCAATACATAAATGAAAGAACCTCAAGCCTGCAAAGAAGTGGTCTACGATTATGTTATTGGATAAGTCAGTGAGTCCACCCAATGGATTTAATGCTGTCCAGAGTAGAGTAGGAGTTTGTACCACGTGAGGACAGGTAATAAACCTGTTTCACTCTGTCGCCCTGGGGTTTTTCTATTTTTAGTATAGATGTCCAGATGTGTAAACTTCCCTTTCATGGGTATTTACTTATTTATTTATTTATTTTGAGACAGAATCTCACTATGTCACACTTGGTAGAGTGCTATGGTGTCACAGTTCACAGCAACCTCAAACTCCTGGGCTGAAGCAATTCTCTGGCCTCAGCCTCCAAGGTAGCTGAGACTACAGGGACATACCACAATGCCTGACTGTTTTTTGGTTATAGTTGTCATTGTTGTTTAGCAGGCCCGGGCAGGGTTCAAACCTGCCGCCCTCCATTTATGTGACTGACGCCATAACCACTGCTACAGGTGCCGAGCCAGGTACTTCTTTACACAAATTTTCTTAACCTACTCAAAAAATGTATATAATTCAGTTAATCATTTCAACTGTAGAATAATAGCAAATAACATGTATAATGTAACTTTTAAGGGTCATGGCTAAAGCAGCAACATCAGCTAAGTTTTTTTCACATGATAAGGCAAGTAGAAAATTTATACACCAGGGCTCTTGATGTTCAACTTTGGGGAAAAATCTGTGATTGATTTAAGTAAGATATATATAAATTAAAAGTGTCAGCATGCAAATGAAGGCTAAATCCAGTCTCTGTTTGGGTAATTCAGTCTCATTTATTCACTGTAATGATTTCTATTTAGGTAACTACCAACTTGAAACAACCAATTAGTTATAGCCATCAGAGATACAATATAAAATTAACCGAGCACTGCCCCATGAGAAACAGAAGAAGAGGTTATTTAGTGAAATATGGCATTCTTAATAGTTATTCCACACATTAACAGCAGAACCATCGCATCCAGGATTCTGAAAGATACATATGGCAAGGGAAAAATAGCAACAACCTTTCAGAAGGGAATCTGGCATTTTCTGGCAAAGACACAGAGTACACTCAGAACTTAGGAGACAACTTCCCTATATCCTTTCTTTGGTCCACACCTCTCAGCCCTTGGTGGAGAAATCCCCTTTAAAGGGGTCACTTGTTCTGGAGAAGAGACTTTGCCACATTTCGCTAGGTATTCAGTTTAGGGAGGTCATTCTGGGAGGCTCAACACTCATACAAATCATCTCAAAGTGAATATTTAACCTGTATATTGACAAGAATGAACTATTAAAGTGTAGAAAGGTTAATAAATTATGAGTTTCCTTTACTATCGAATTTGCTATTGGACATGTGCAGAGCCAAGAAGAATCTATTTTATTGGTTATGAGAGGGAATTTAAAATGTGTAAAAGGGGTTGTTCTCTTTTGTGGCCCATGTAGAGACATTGTCCCTGAGGGACTGAGAGGGATTGAGGGATTTGCGTTCCAAGGACAGTTATTGAGAGGCACTTCTACTGGCAGGACCACCCCCTGCCCATGTGAATGCAGGAGACACAGCATCTGGAGAAGCCTCAGCCTTGGGTAACTGAGCTCCCTATTCTCGACATGCTTGGCGGCCATCAGCAGGAAGATAAAAATGGGTTATGCTGTATTTTATACTAATCACTCTGCACCTGCATTGAGGGTTTGGGACTTGGACTGACAGGATGAGTCTTCTATCAGGTGACTCTAGAGCAGACATCCCATCCAGATCTCCTGTGGCTGCCATTGTACCCACCTCAACACGGACTTCTGGAGACTCCTGAAAGTTTAGCCTCCCTCAGGGTGAGGGAACTGATTTGGGAATATATAATCCTGGCTTTTGTGGATGAGGTAACTCTGCATGTAATTTTTGCCCCCAGAATCTTTAGGGATCAGACCAGGGCTCAATCTGATCCGAGACCACACCTTTGGGGCTCATGCCTCGTTCTGATCCTGTTTTCTTGGCTTCCTCCCTTAGGTGTTCTCCAAAGATCACTCTGTCCCAGGGTCTGTTTCTAGACTACTTAATCTAAGACAGTGCCAAGACAAGCAAGAACAGAAGGGCAGCGTTCGACTAAAGGGGAAACGTGTTACATGCACCTCCCTTTGGAAAAATTCCTGGAACAGTCCTGGAGTGAAGGAGCCCACCAAGTTGATGGTATGACCTCCCTAGTCAAATCCACTGGAGCCCAAATAAGCAGTGTCACCCAGAACTGCACCTGGGAATCAGAATGTTAGTGGTCCTCTCTCCTCTCACCACATGTAAGAAGCTCTAAATGGCAGAGATGTCAAGTACCTAGATCAGTTTTACAAGATAAACTTTTTATCCTATAGGCAATTAAAGCAACAGAAGATGACATGCAGAGTGATGATGCATTTTCTTCTTTTATAACACAGAATCGGGGTAAGGTCTGAGATCTGATTGAGGTGGGAGGGATGAACCTGAATTCCTACTACACTTGTGTGGGTGTGTGCAGGCTGGTCCTGACAGCTGAGGACAGAAGCAGAGCAATGTAGGGGACAGAGAATGGATTTGGCCAAGACTCTAAAAAGGCCCCTATAGGCCCCTGCACTGCGGGCTCCTAGACCCACGTATTCCTACAAACATTTAACTGACTTTGGAATGCTTTATGTACTACCCTTACTGCCTGTAGGTTCCATGATTACAAGAAACCTGTGTTCCACTCTTAAAAACTTGTTTTACCTCCTTACGCAGAAAGCCTGGCTCTCCCAGCAGATCACAGGAGTTCATGCCTCATTGTCAGTATTTAAGAGCCCCCCATCATTGAATTCACAAAACCAAGATCTACTGCTGACTGGCTGTGTTACTCTGGGTGTGTTATTTAACCTTCCTGAGCCTCCATTTCCAAATAGTAAAATATGGATTACAATAGTGCCTATTTATTGGAATAATTAAATGAAATAGAGCCCATGAGGCCCTTAACACAGTGTCCGCCACATCATAAGCACCCAATAATAGTCACTATTATTGTAATTTTAATCATTATAATCTTACTGCTTCAAGACTCTATTAATTATCACTGAACAAAGAGAAACATCGAGCTTGAGTTCCACCTTACAATCATCAAGCCACCGTAAGATGGCTTGTGTGGATGTTCTTCCCCACACTCCTCCATCACCTCTTCCTTCCTCTTTGATAATGTCCACACTGCATCAAACCAGATTCTTCCCACTTACTATGGATGATTAATTTTTCTTTCCAAATATAACTCTTTTTCTCCAGGGCTCTTACCTCTAAGTAACAAGATTTGTGGAGGTCAGATGATTGGGCAGCTCTCAGTGTAATATATGAGAGCACTTGAGTAAACCCAGTGACCCCAAATCTGCCCTGGCCTGAGATTTACAAGGCACAGCAGATCACAGCAGCTCGTGCCTCTGAGAGGCGTCCCCTCCCTCCTCCTGACCACTCTCATTCATCTGCCACCTGAACCTCAGCAGTTCTGCCCAGTGCTCAAGGTGAACATCAAAGGCTGCTTTGGGGCTGGCCCATCCAGAAGCTCCCTGATGACCTATAACATGCCTGAGCCCCTTGGACACTGGCAGCTGCAGAGTGAGCACACTTCTCTTTAGAGCCTGCTTGCCAAGCCCGATTGCAGTATTTTCACTTACGAGCTTCACTTACTGAAGCCTCCATTGTTCTTTTCATTAGTGAGGAAGATTTCCTGAGAATATTCATTAATTATTGAGCTAGAGGTCTACTATCAATTTGGTTCCACAAGAATATAAACAAAGCAGAATTTCTAGGCTGATTTGGTTATTAGTGGCCTGAAAACATGTAATTGAGTACATTCACCTCGCATGCATGGTGAGCATTATAGAGCCATTAATCCTGTATTGTTCAGGATATGCTCTCTGAGGCAGAACTTCTCTATCACATCTCTGATTGGAAGTGTGCTATTCCACCACTGCAAAAGATTACTGGGGAGTGAACATACAACTCTGTCTTTGCCCAAAGCAGAGACTGTATTTCTCAGTGATGGTGTTTTTTAACCAGTGTTTTCGAGAATGTCATGACCTTTGGAATTTAAGCCTCCTGAAATACAAAGTGGCATACAATATGTCAGCCATAAGATGGTTTTTATTTTCATTTAGTATTTTCTGTTTGGAAATCTTTTCCATCAATCAGCTTATATTTCCTTATCATGATGTAAAGGACTAAATGGAAACATTAAGGACAGGGTGACCTAGAGCACTGTTGACCACATGCCTGGAGGGAATTCTTTAACTTAGGAAGAACACATAATACTTGTACATATTTATGGAGTACAATATGATGTTTTAATACATGTATACATTTTATAATGATAAAGTCAGGGAAATTAGCATGTCCATTATCTTAAACATGGTATCATTTCTTTGTGATGAGAACATTCATAAATCTTTTGGTTATTGTAAAATATACATTATTTTAAACTCTAGTTATCCTACTATGCAATAGACCAAAAGAACTTAGCCTCCTACCTAACTGTGGCTTTGTACCCCCTGACAAATCTCTCATCACCCCACTTCCGCCCTGTCATCCCTTCTCTGGTAACCACTATTCTATTCTCCATTTCTATGAAGACAACTGTTTTTAGATTCCACATATGAGTGATATATGCAGGATTTCTCTTTCTGTGTCTGGCTTATTTCATTTAATATAATGTCCTCCAAGCTCATCCATGTTGCCATAAATGACAGAATGTCATTAGTTTTTACAAATGAATAATATTTCATTGTGTATGTACTGCATTTTCTTTATCTATTTGTCCACGGATGGACACTGTGGTTGGTTTTGTATCTTAGCTATTGTGAATAGTGCTGTAGTAGAGACAGAAGTGCAGATATCTCTTTGATATTCCAGTTTCATTGGGGAAATGCAAATCAAAGCTATTACATAATGAGATAGCACTCCACTCCAATTAGAATGGCTACTCTTAAAAAATCAAATGTCGCAAACATTGGTGAGAATGTAGAGAAAAGGGAGCCCTTACGCGCTGCTGACAGAAATGTAAATTAGAGAAGCCATTATAAAAATAATATGGAGATCGTTTGGAAAATTAATATTAGAACTTCTGTATGATCCAGCAATCAAGGAAGTCTTTGGTAAGGAAAGTCAACCTGGCATAGTGTCCTCTTTTTTGTACATGGAGAAAATACAAATTAAGAAGTTTGCATGGTCTTAAACAGAGCAGTTAAACTCCCAACAATTTTTGTAGTGTCAATTGTTTGATTTTTTTCATCACCTCTCTATTCATGCCTCTTCCAAAGAGATTCCTATAAAACACTAATCTAAAATATCCCTGTTCCTCTTTGGGCCAAATAGTCCAGATAAAAAGTACTCCTTAGTCAAATAAGTTTAAGAAATACTGTATTTTATATGTTGTATTTGAGTATTTATAGTTCTTAATAGATTAAAGACTGTGAAGTCCTTTAATGGGGAGGCTTTAATTTTGAATTACCCAAATTTATTTGCTAAGGAATTTTTTTTTGAGTTGGTTGTTACATACAACTCTAGAGAAAGTTGTTGCATAAAACAGCTGTTTTATACGACTTTAGAAAAAGTTCTACCTATGCTCATCATTTATGTGAAATAACCATCTCTCTTCTCAGCATTCATGGGAAAACACCGAAAGATTCACTGAATTAAGGGCAGTGCCTGTGGCTCAAGGAGTAGGGCACCAGCCCCATGTACTGGGGGTGGCGGGTTTCAACCTGGCTTCAGCCAAAAAACTGCAAAAAAAAGTCACTGAATTAAGTAAGATCACCAAGTGGGTGCTTAATCTTTGACAAAGACATAAGGTATCCATATCCACGTTGCCTGCACAGACTGTGGGGCCCATCTGCTTTACTTGCTGTTACCTCCTTCCATCCTCACAGTTCCCAAGTAATGTGTGATCCAGGTGCGACTTCTCAGAGCACGTCTGCAGTTACCATGGCTACTCAGAGGAGGTACCGCCTGAATGCACCTGGTGCCGCTCTGTAGCTCCACAGCCAGCCCCATAGATCACAGCGTCTCAGATGGCTCTCCCCTTCTAACGATATAATTGGATCCATTGCTCATCTGTCACACCAAAAGTAGAAACAGACAACAGGCCATCTGTTCCACCTCTCTGAGCTCTTCTTCCTCAGCAGGAGGCCTCATCTCTGCTGCTCGTTGTTACCATGGTAAGGTGCACCCATGGTAACAATGAACTGTTTGGCCTTGGAGCTGCCCACTTAACTGCCTAAGTGACACTGACTCAGAGTCAATCCCTTCATTAGTTAGAGGGGTTGTTCTTACTGGGATCTGAGAGTGCAGAACTAATGAAATGCTTTGTATTTCCTGGAGGTATAATACTTTCTTAGGCTCATTTAATCCATTTTATGGCGCATGTGCCCTCTGCAAATGGCTGGGTCTGTTTTGACCAACTGTGAAGAATAATTAAGAGCATTCTAAGTCAAACGAAGTATTGAAACACATGGGAAAAGGACCTCAAACACTGTTGTGTCTCGTTACCTCTGTCACTGCATGATAGGGTGGATTTTGGCTCTGTTTAGTTCCACTAAAATGCCCACGCTCAAGCTTGTCTTACCCCCACCACCTCCACCTATCTATGTGTCCAGAGCCACCCCCACTCCACCACCTGCGATCCAGGTATCATAAAAGTACAGTGAGCTGATGAGAAAGAGAGCGGCGCTTAGATGGTGCTCAGCAGAGTTTTGAAGTACCTTCTATCAACTCATCCAAGGGGCAATAGTGAAGGTTTGGCAGCTGCTGAGAGATGATTCACCTCCCATAGCAGCAACACAGAAAACAGAAGTGTCTCTTCCACCTGGCCGGGAAGAGTCAGTCTTCCCATGGAAGCAGGTCGGACCAGGTATGGCTGAGCACTCACCCCCCTTCTCCCTATGTCTGCTTGGGTCTTATTGAAGCTGTAGGTGTGGCCCTCTTCACACAGCTGAAACCATTTATTCTGATTGGAAAATAACCCCCCAGCAGCCCAAGAAAGTTCTGAGATAACAGTCTATGAGCACTTCCTGTTCCTCAGCCCCTGCGTTAATGCCTTGCTCATATTGTTGAAGTTTATCTTAGCAATCATTCCTTCAAGTAGTTTCTATTATCCCATTTGGCATTTGTGAAAATTGAGGTTTAGACAGACGCTCTTATTTATCACAAACCATACACCTTTGATTGGTAAAGCTGGAATTCAAATCCATTTCCGCATGAACCAGCCATGTTTATAACCTCTTCACAGTGCTATAAATTCCTATGTGGCCTGTTCCCATAGTCTACCTATCTCCAGATACTTCTTACATAGTTGCTATTCCCAAAATAAGTTAAATTTATTTTATCTAAATAAATAAATTTATTTAAATGCATTTTATTGTTAGCTCAAGCATATTGAGTTCAATCTGCCAAAATATTTTCCTGTTACTCCTCTCATTTCTGTGGCTTCCCCACTCTCTTGTGCAGGTCTTTTTCCTGCCTCTGCTCTTCCTCTCTGCTCCAACCTATCTAGTCAACAAGACCACATCCATTCAAAGCTAGTACAACACCTACATTACCAAAAAGATACGCTTGGAATGGAAAAATCTTGATGCATAAGAAGCTATCCGACATGCTGCACCTTCTGTGAGAACAATTAATGCTGCTTGCCTGTACATAATACTTTATAAATAGCAAAGCAATTTGACATATTACCTTATCTAATATGAACAAATAGTTCAAGTTTCAATAACAAAATTACTCTCTGTAAAAGAGACACTTTATGTACATACAAACTGACACTGAGGCATTCTCCCATCAAAGAGGGATATGCTTGAGCCAACAGAGCTGGATCAGGTTCTCCTTAGCAAAGTGTCTCTAGAATGGAAGAAAAAGTATCCAATGTATACATCCCTATTATGAGGCAAATTTATATCTTTCAAGTGTAGGCTACAGCCCACTTATTGCACAAGAAGATAGGGAAAGGGCAGAGGGAGGGAAGGGGAGGGAGAGGGAGGGTGGGGGGAGTGAAGATAGAGGGCGGGATCACACCTGTGGTACATATTTGAAGGGTTAGGAGAAAACTTCTAAATACAGATCAAAATTGTTTTCACAAAGTAATGAGAAAGTCTCTTGAATGTTATTGCAATCAGGTTGATGAAAATATCTCTGATTGTATCTGAAGCCCGTACACTGTACCCCATGACTGAATTATTGTACACAGATATGTTTCAATAAAAAAAAAAAAAAAAAAAAAGATCTAATGTTGATGGCACCATGTTAGTAGTGGGTACCTACTATGTTTTTTCATGTATAGGAGATTCACTACACATTACTCCAGGCCCATGTCTTGCCTCATATGTTGTTATGAATGTCAAGTGTAGGCTGTAAGCAAAGGGATCTTCCTTGTTAGACAGAACATTTTCCTGAGCTAAGAATGAAATTCTCAAAGACAGTTTCAATAGAAATGAAGGCACCATTTTCATTTCCCTTTTGAAATATTTCTCTAAGTTTTATATCATTTATGTCTTACTTGTTCCAAAACAAAGTGGAGAAGAGGATTGCTTTTTGGTCTTTTTAAAATTTCTCCAAATAATACATTCCAATAAAATCTAAGCAGAACCATATAGAACTTATATACTTAGATAGTTGACTTAATTTAACTTTCTCTCTCTCACACACACAGTGTCCAAGAATTCCTTTAATCATACGACTAAAAAGCTTCCTATCTATCAACCACCCTCTCCGGACCTAGAGTCCCTAACAGATAAAAAGTCAGAAGACTTACTTATTTTTATTTGTTTTACAAAAGTAAATGAAATCCATTATTATAGAAAATATAAGATGTTCATTAATCATTAAAATATACATTTTTGAAGGCAATGATTTTCTTAATTTTTCAAGATGAACTTTACTTTGGATTTGTGAATATTTAGTATAAAGAGTACAACTGTTTAAAGACCAAAGTCACTTTCACCATCCAAAGTAAAATGTACAACTTTCACATAAGTGCATTTAATTCTGAAAATGTAATTATGAGAAGTTAATGAGAAGAAATTCAAATTAACTGCCTTAGCACTTCTTCTCCCCCCACTCACTGTCCTTGAAAAACCTTATTTTGATATTGATGACATTCATTTGAAGACTAATTACTACAATTTTAAACTGGTGTTAATTAACTTTTTTAAAAGCAAAAGTAGTGTTTCTTAAATTCAGTATTTTTCCCGTTTGAAAGAAAAGATTAAAATCTTAAATTTCTTAGCATATATGAATTGAAGCTTGATCCACATTTATTTGCTGCTTTATCTCTTTATAGACTTGTTTTTCTCTTGCTGTGTTTCTGCTAGAGAAGGTATATTGTGAACAACATTCGAGAAAGTTTTGTTATGCTTACAACTGTAGTTTCCTTTCTGCGGTCACTTTATTTGCCTGATAATCTGGGTAGCATTGTACACTTCTCAAATGTTTTTGACGTAACAAGTAAGAATATATAATGTATGTGCTAAAGTCATAAAGCAAACTTTCAAATTTCAAGATTCATAATAAATAGCTCATTGTTTTTGTATTTTAGCTCCCATATTCATTCTCTTCACTTTTATATAAATTGCCTACATTAAGGTGCTTTGTATCCACATTCACACTAGATTTTTCATAAACTATGAACTCAGCAGAATGTCCTGTCTGACCATCATTTTACTCCAAAATACAAGAAGTAGAAGAATCCTAGGATATTTGGACCTCCTTTTCCTTCTGCCAGGAATATCTTTCTCCAAATCTATGTACCAGGGTGGGTTTTACTCTTTTGCATCCTACTGTAAATGTTGTCTCCTTTCTTAATTTTTCCTGGAGTGCCAGACCTCTTCTTCCCACAGAAGTTCCCTCACCATCCTTGAAGCATGTTGCAGGAGTCAGCTTAGTTCTCATAGCTGGGCATGTTATCTACCATATCTTCTCTATCCAATACCAGCCTCTTCACGAGGAAAGTTCTGTTGTTGCTTTTAGACCAATCCAGTATCTCCCACTTCTTGACTGTCCTTCTCTAGAATAACTGCAGAATGTTCTGAAATGAAACTTTCTGAAATAAGGGGAGACTGATTAAAATGGGTTCATTTTAGGATTCCCTGAAAAGCAGGTTGCCTTTAGAGATTTTGTCCCAACATGCCACATTACTCCAAGATATAAAACCCAGGGTGGGTCACTTTCCAAGTCCCTCAGCAGTGGTGCAAACTAGGTTCCCAAAATGAGACTTTGTCCACTCCACAAAGCTTTCCTCAGCCTTAGAGGATTGGAATAACAACTATGCCATGGTTTCAAACAGTGGAATGGTGAAATCTACTTTTATTTTACAGCAATTAACTTAGGAGCTATAACATAAATGAGTTCGAATTTGGAAATGAAAGGTAGAATCAGATATTATTTGAAAGACAATGGGCTAATCCAAGTGAGGAATGAGGATGTATTTTTGTTTTGTTTTGTTTTCTTTTTTGCAGTTTTCGGCCGGGGATGGGTTTGAACCTGACACCTCTACACCTCTAGCATATGGGGCCAGCACCCTCCTCCTTGAGCCACAGGCGCTGTCAGGAATGAGGATGTCTTTAAAATTAAAAAGTGGCAGGGGGAATACAAGAAATGTTTTTGACTTAGTTATGATAAAACTTATGGAAGAAATACATATTTTCAATAAATATAAGAGATGACAGCAGGGATGATTCCTACATTTTTGGATGAAATAACTGTATGAATAGTATAGATTTGTTAAATTCAATTTGATACAGATTACTAATGTCTCTTCCAATACACATCTATAAATGTATACATAAATTTTTATAAACTGCTCTAAACTATAAGACTTTCTCTACTTCTCAATATTAGAGAAAAGTATTAGATGGAATATAATTTCTTGGAAAACTTCCTTCTATAATGAGACTCAAAGTATCATCTAATTTAACCAAAATCCCAGTATCGTTAGATCTCAATATAGGGGTGTTGCACATCAATAGATTTTACCACAGATTGAAAACATTTGAAGACAAATAGCCATTTCTACTGAACAGAAACAAATTATTTTTATTGTATTTATTCCCTAAAAAAATACAATATGACAGCTATTGACATAGCATTTACAATGCATCAGGTATTATAAGTAACCTAGAGATGCTTTAAAATATTATATACAGGAGAATATACGCAGGTTTATGTAAATACTACATCATTTTTATGTTAGAGGCTTGAGCAGCTGCATAATTGGCTGCCCTTGGTAGTTCCTGAAACCAATGCCCTTGGATACCGAGGCACAAGGATACGCTTCTTGTGGATTTTTTTAAATTAAATTTATTATTAAAATGAATTATTCTTTATTAAATTTAAGGGATAATTTGCAATTTAAAAACTGATAAAACTCAAATTTTCAATAACCATTTTGGAAACTTACTATATAAATCCATGAGTGTATGCACATATGGTAACCAGAAGAAAGTACTATGACTTACTACAGATTCCAATGTTTGTAAATGCCCAGATGATTGAAAGTGAATCTGGAAATATATGCATGATTTACACATGAATGCAGGCAATGAAAGATGAAATAAGAAGCAATGAAACTGTTAAGCCCTGGAGTAATGTTTTCACAAATGACTGTGTGATGAGAATTAGGTATTGTGGAGCAAAATAAGTTGCAGATATACTTTTTAAATATGGACCTTTATGTAAAGTATATTTGATATAGATAATTGGGCAGGAATCATTCTTATGAGATATCTAATAACATTAAAGTATTATTTTTCATTTATATGATACTTGTAACTTTATAATCCCTTTTGAATGAACCTTCTATTTGTCAATAATAAATAATTTTCCTATGTCCTTTTAAAATTCATTTTCTGTAAGATTTGTTAAGATTACATAATCAAATCATAATCATTACCTAGTTGACATGAGTGTCTTATATACTTTCTCTTTAAATTCCTAGATCTGTGTTGTACGAAAGTCTCCCAATTGCTCGGTGACTCACAGGAATGAGTCCTGCAATGAAATTGTCTGAGTAACAAGGGGAACCAATTATACTCTCATGGCAAGTGGCAACCTTGCTTTATTTTCCACCACCTTTTATACCCACTACCAAACCCACACCATCAATTAGTAATCAATGACTTCATCTTAGAAAATCAGTCTCATGACTAGGCTCAACCGAGCCAGCACCTAATCAATCTACAGATTAAGTGATACATGTTCCTTGACCTCACTACAAGATTACTTTTTTGACTTTTTAATTAAAACCATGCCTTAAAATACTTTCCCTAAACAAAGATAAGAACTTCCACGGAGGTGGTTGTTTGAATACCACATCTTTCACACTACCTGGAGGCAGCAATCCATCTCTAAAAAACAAACAGGAGAGGGTGGGGCGGGAGAGGATAAAGGGTGAGATCAAACTTGTGGTGCATATTTGAAGGGTCAGGAGAAAACTTCTAAATACGGATCAAAATTGTTTTCACATAGTAAATGAGAAAATATCATGAATGTTATATCAATCAGGTTGATAAAAATGTCTCTGATTGTATGTGAAGCCCGCACACTGTACTCCATGACTGAATTATTGTACACAGCTATGACTCAATAAAAAATAATTAAAAAAAAAAAGAAAAATAGGTTAGTCTTTGGTCTTCTCTGATGAATATATTAATGAAGAAATGAACACATAATTTATAATTTCAGTTTTTATGTGTATTTTCACGTAGATTGTCAAAGGCTAGGAAGGCTAAATTAACAGCATGTCCTGATCTCAAATAAATGAGCCATGTCTTCCCTTATTTTTATTTTGAAATAGGTTTAGATTTATAAAAATTTGCATAGGTATCATATAGAGTTTCACATACCCTTCCTGTCATATTAACATCTTTCATAATCACAGTACATTTCCAAAAGCACAGAAACTAACAATGGTACAAATGAACTACAGGTTTTCATCATTTTACCAGAGTTTTCACTAATATTTATTTTTTGCTTAACATCTAATCCAGGATCCCATGTAACATTCAGTGTAAAGTGTATTATTATTTATTGTTGCATCACAAATTACTGCACTGCTCAGTGACTCAGTGTACTCATTACTCACAATTTCCTTGGGAAAAGAATCCAGATGTAGATGAAGGCCAAAGTTAAGGTCTCACCTCAAGGCTCAACTAGGGAAAGATCCAGTTCTAAACTCATGTGATTATTGCTACAAGTCTACTGATACCAGGTAAAGATGACTTCTGGTAAATTATTTCAAACCTTTAAAAAATTAATAGAAATCTTTTCCTAACTTTTCATCCAAGAAATAAACACAACACAAGAGGTCACTTCTCAATATATTCTATAAGGCCAGTTAACTCTGATTCCACAACTAGAAACAGACATTTTAAAGAAAAGAATTATAGATCAATATGCTTCGTCAAGTAGAAGCAATAATCCTCAAGAAAGTAATATCAAAACAAATCAGGAACATAAGATATGATTATACATCATTACTAAGAGTATTTATCTCAACAACCTATGTATGATAAAATACAGACACAAAAAGCCAATTAGTGTAATATTCTATATTTAGGAAATAAAGGATGGAATCCTCATGACCAAGTCTAAAAATGCAGAATAAATATATCACAGATCCAAAATCCCATTCATATTAAAAACACAAGGTAATTTATGAAAAAATCACCTAACAATGTATAGTATCAAGAAATTCTCTGAAATTTTCCTCAAGATGAGAAACAAACTGTAGTCCATTCTGTCTCTTCTATTAAACATTGTAGTAGAGATTTTCAAGATTACACACTTGATAACATTAGTCCAGAAGAATAAATAAAAGACTTCCAGATTGAACAAGATTATAAGCAAAAAAGATTCAATGGGCGTTGGTCCCATATACTGAGGGTGGCAGGTTCAAACTCAGCCCCGGCCAAACTGCAACAAAATATAGCTGGGCATTGTGGCAGGCGCCTGTAGTCCCACCTACTTGGGAGGCTGAAGCAAGAGAACCGCCTAAGCCCAAGAGCTAGAGGTTATAGAGCTAGAGGCTATAACGCCACATCACTCTACCCAGGGTGACAAAGTGAAAAAAAAAAAAAATCAGCAGCATTGCACTGCAGAAGGTCAATAAAAATGATGTTCCTATATAATAGCAATTAATAAAAACTAAAATTTAGATTACATCCATTAAAAATAGCATCAAAATTAAAATATATTTAAAAATAAATCTAGCATCAAAGAACTAATGAAATTGTAAGTAAATCAGAAAATGGTGGATTTTTGTTTTTCAGTATGGGAAAGGATTCTCATAACCCTGACAAGAGTGCAGCCATTTTAGAAAACAAGTAATGCTCTCCCCAGATGCCTGGATTGTTTTAAGGCCAAAGTTACAGGAAACACCCTACCCATATCCTGGCTGGTACTAGGGATATACCCATAAACATGACCCAAATTAGAGGTGAGCCCCAGGCTGTGCACCACCCCAGAAATTCCCTCATGTTAGCTTACCCATTCCAGCTATACTGATAAGCTTAATAAAAGCTTTTTGCAACTGTGTGGGAGCTGAGCTGACATCTGATCAGTCTACATTCTCCTTTTCCCCTCCATTAAAGTCTTCACTTGTCCTTGGATTGGCCTCCTACCTTTTCTTGTGGTCACTTACCCTGGTTCTATACCAGAACCTCTCATCTTTATGGTGCATTGGCTGAGAAAAGAGGAAGTGAGACCAGTCTAGGGACCACCACAGATCTGTGTCATAGCCCTCATGATGTTTATCATTACATGCTAAACACTTAGGACTACGTAAGTTGGAGGAAACAGTTCTGACACCAGGATCTCTCATTGCACTGTCTTTCTCTCCAAAAATCCTAGCATTAGGTCAGAATTTCCCCCAGGATCTGGTATCAATGTCCTAATCTCCCTAACACCTTCCCTCAGGGATGCCTGAGTGACAAGGTTAGGATTCTCTGGACTTTGTTCATCAAGCATTGTGGGTAACAGAGGGACACATTCCTCCCCTACTAGTGGGCCTCCATATCATTCCTCCTAACCTCACACATCACAGGCAGGTATTACAACAATACTTTGCCCCAATATACAATAGATAATGGAAACCAACAGATTTAGAATGTTATTTTTAAACTAAACATTCTCAGTGATCTTCAAAATTTCTTAAGTTGCAATGGTAAATGGTCTAGGGTCCCCTATCTTCAATCTTTCTTCTCCTCAAATTTCTTCTTCCAATGGGGGTCATCCTTCATTCTGCCAGACCTATACCATTTTTCAAATTTTCCTTCTCAATGAACAGCCTCCACTTCAACCTTCCACCTCTGACTTGGTGTTCAACCCTGCTGACCATTCTTTCCCTAAACTTCTCTACCTCACATCCTTTCTCCTCGCTCTCTGCCCAACTCCTTTTCTCCTCCACCCCTCACTCTTGGGGAAAGCTTTCAGAAGCTATTTTACCCTGACATGAAATAGCTGAGGGCATTATCAGAGTCCATGTCCTCTGTTACCTAGATAAATCCCAGATTAAAATATATTTTGGGTCCTTTTCAAATAATCCTACACAATTTAAAAAATAATTCCAATATTTAACCCAGTTCTACGATCTCTCATGGCAGGAAATTTATGTCGTGCTTTCCTTACCACCACTCCAGAGGGGAAAATACATATTTGAGCTGCAGCCACAGCCTTCCCAGATACGGTGACTAAAATAAAATATAAAATATAAACTATATCAACCTGGACCCTGAATCTGAGGCTGAAAGGCTGTATCTAAACACTCACTTTATTTCTCTATCAGCCTCTTATATAAGAAAAACTTTCAGAAACTTGAGGACAGACATCAGACTCTCCAAAAGGAATTAGTCAAACTGGCCTTCAAAGTTGATAACAACAGAGAAGAGGTGGTGGCCAAGACTAAGCAGCCTAGCTACCAGATGCTGGACTCTGCCCTTCAGGGACAGAAGGCCCTACCAGGCAACTAAACGCTCACCTCATTCTGCACAGCCTCTAGGTTCTGGCTATAAGTGTGGCTAAAAAGAACCCTGGGTCTGCTACTGTCCCAATCCTCAAGCTCCACTCAGACTCTGCTTGGTCCTGTGGTGTCTAAGGGCAGTGGAAGGACAAGTATCCTCAGGCTAATAGGCCTGGAGCCTCTTCCAAGACAGTGACTGAAGTGGAATTCCAGTCACGTGAACTACTGGGATTAGTTGTAAAAGACTGAAGGGACCCAGGCTCTCAGGCTTCGACCATTACCATCTCACTCATCTCACTTGCAGAGCCCTGGGTTTGTTTTCTGGGTGCTGGTAAGAGAATTTCCTTCCACCTGGACACAGGGGCCATATTCTCTGTACTGACTGACTTTTCAGAGCCACTACTCTCCTCCTCCATTTCTGTGGTCAGAGTTGATGGAATCCCCCCTATTCCATTTACAACTCCACCTCTAACATATCTGTTATAACATTTGACATTCTCCCATTTTTTTCCTAATAATTCTTAAATTTCCCATTCCCTTTCTTGGCTGCAACCTGCTATCTACATTCAAAGACACTTTTATCTTATACCCATCACCTGAAACCTATAATACATCTCAGTTCTCCATAATTCTGTTACTGTGCTCTAAGCCCTCACCCTTATCTACACAAATGTCCCTCCCAGACACTTTATGACAAATCAGTCTTGGAGTTTGAGACATCTCTACACCCTCAATCATGCTACACTATCAGTCCATTATGGTTACACTGTCTGATCCTTTGGTCTGTCCAACTGATCTCAATATCTTCTTTAACTCTATCCTATAAAGGGAATTTATTAATCATTTAAAATAAGCCATATTATCTCACCCATCTCCTCCCCATGCAAACTCCTATCCTAGAAGACTCCAAACTTGATGGCTCCTTCCAATTAAAAACTTAACTCAGTTATAACTGCTTTCTTCCTCATCCTAGCACCCTCTGTAACCTCTTTAAACTTCCCTGATGTTACACGTCAGAACTTACTGAACACAATAAATCTTTCCTAAACCAATCCTCATCACCTTTATCTCAATGATGCTCAGTTTACCTGTCTCTTTCTCTCACATACACTGCCATTAAAGCTTCTGGCTACTTTTAAAACACATCCATCTATACTTAACCTACCACAAGAGGAAGGGAGCTTCCTTCTCTGACCAAGCAGGCACTCTACTTAAAAGTTATCCCACCACTATAGCCAATAAAACAATCAAATTATTCCAAGCTTTTTCAGAAACATCCATTCACTCCTTGACACACCAACTCCCATTTCTAAACCAGGAATCCCTCTCAATTGGGCCCCACTTCCTGATTTTCTCTAAAATTAAGGATGCCTTCTTTCCTCTGGCCTTCTCTGAAAATCCTTGTCCTCACCTTACCTTCCCCACAACCTGAACACCCCCAACCTCATGCCCAATATCCAGGCTAAATGCCTCATTTTCTTCTGTAACATGGATGGGCCTCAGTATACTCTTAATAATCACTCTCAGTAGCCTAAAAATGACACCTTTAACTTACACACCCTTCAGGATCTTAATTTTCTGCCACAATGCAAAATGGTCAGAGGCTCCCCACCTTCAAGTCTTCTTCACTTTTTGAACATTTTTGTCTCTCTGTGTCTCCTACTCCTTGTTTGCTTAGTAAAAGTTAGTCACTGTCCCCCTGTTTACTTCTTATAATTACCACCTTATAGCTGGTAATTAAAAAATATTAAAGTCAGATATTTTAAGATCATAAACTACCATTTCTATAATATTTCTGAATCTTACTGAATTTAATGGCAAACTAAAGTTCTTAACTTGTGCCTCTAAATTCTGAAATCTAGGTGAATAACTGTAATAAAATGTAGAGACATGTTATCCATGCCTGCATTCAGCCTATTTTCTGTATTTAAACCTGGGGAATGGATTAAGGACAGAGATTAGTTGTGTCCTTTGTAGTCATTTTAATACCACCTAACCATATAAGACTTAGGAGGACCAGAAAAGATATCAGGAATAGTGCTGATGCTGCAGTTTCAAAACACTTTCCAATAACTTAACAACAAAGGTCTCATTGTGTTAAGTTAAAAAGATAATAAGATAATCATAAAACTCTGAATAATTGGGCAGTGCCTGTGGCTCAAGGAGTAGGGCTCCATCCCCATATACCAGGGGTAGCAGGTTCAAGCCTGGCTCCAGACAAAACTGCATTAAAAAAAAAAAAAAAACCCCTCTAAGTAATTTGTGAAAAAAAGAAAACAAAAACAAAATGTTTTCTTGAAATATTAAATTACATAACCTGTTTTCCCTTTATTTAAAAATCACACTACTGAGGTGGAGCATGATGGCGATGGGAAACACATTTAACTCAGCTCTCTTGAAACAACTGGTGAGAGTGAGTGGGCTAGATCATTACCAGCATGGAATATTGGTTTGGAGTGGCAGTTCAGGGTTTGCAGTGAGGTGGTGGATTACTAGACTTGGAGTGTAATCCAGAGCTGCAGAGATGGTCAGGCAAGTTTCTGTGCTGTGGCAGTGGGTGGTGGCAGCAGCCAGCCCCCCACTCCCCGGAGGATTATATTTCTCAGTTTATCAGGAAACTAGTTGCTGGTTGAAAAGATGGCTGAAGTGGGACTCCAGAGCAGAATTTGGTGGCCAGAGTGGGGTGCCATCTGGAGTGTCTCCACTGCAGTTTGGCGGCGGAAGGGATATTCATATAGGGAAATTTCCCAAGTAGGAGGCAGCCATTGTTACAAAATTCATGAGATGGCAGCATCATGCAGGCAGTTTTCTGCACGGGACTGAGTTCCACCTGAGGGCAGTTGTCCTACCCTCAGAACAGGCCCAGGACAAACTGCACTGTACAGGAACTTTTCAGGGAGAATTTGTGAAATGTGCCTCTAAAGATTTTTTGAGATCAGTTGAATCAACAATTCTGCAGGATCTAAGTGCCAAGCAGGTAATCAGGCAACCATATATATATATATATATATATACACACACACACACATATATAAATGTACATATATATATTTTATATATATATATATAATTTTTTGTTATTGCCTTTTTTCCTTGCTGTTTTTTTGCATTTTTTTCCTTTTTCTTTCTTGTGGGAGTTATTGTTAAATAGATTTTTTAAATTAAATCATAGCTGTGTACATTAATGCAATTATGGGGTATAATGTGCTGATTTAATATACAATCTGAAATATTTTCATAAAAATGGTTAAAATAGCATTAATGGCATTTTCTTAGTTATTGTGTTAAGACTTTTATATTCTTAGTTATTGCTTTAAGACCTTTATATTAATAAGTTTCACCTATACCTGTACCACACTTATAGTGTGGTACCACTGATTACCCTCCCTCCACCCATCCTCCCTGCTCCCTTCCCCTCCCTTGCCCCTTTAACCATATTCTTCTGCTATAATTGGGTTATAGCTTTCATATGAAAGCTATAAATTAGTTTCATAGTAGGGCTGAGTACATTGGGTACTTTTTCTTCCATTCTTGAGATACTTTGCTAAGAAGAATATGTTTCAGCTCTATCCACGTAAACATGAAAGAGGTAAAGTTTCCGTCTTTCTTTAAGGCTGCATAATATTTCATGGTGTACATATACCACAATTTATTAATACATTCATAGGTTGATGGGCACTGGGGCTTTATCCATGACCTAGCAATTATGAATTGGGCTACAATAAACATTCTGGTACAAATCTTTGTTATAATGTGATTTTTGGTCTTCTTGATATATACCTAGTAGAGGAATTATAGGATCAAATGGCAGGTCTATTTTTAAATCTCTAAGTATTCTCCAAACATCTTTCCAAAAGGAACATATTAGTTTGCATTCCCACCAGTGATGTAAAAGTGTTCCCTTTTCTCTACATCCATGCCAACATCTCTGGTTTGGGGATTTTGTGATGTGGGCTAATCTTACTAGAGTTAGATGGTATCTCAAAGTAGTTTTGATTTGCATTTCTCTGATGATTCAGGATGATGACCATTTTTTCATGTGTCTGTAGGCCATGGGCCTATCTTCTTCAGAGATGTTTCTCTTCAACACCCTTGCCCACCCTGAGATAGGATCAGTTGTTCTTTTCTTGCTAATACATTTGAGTTCTCTGTGGATTCTGGTTATTAAACCTTTGTCGGAGGCCTAACATGCAAATATCTTCTCCCATTCTGAGGGCTGTCTGCTTGCTTTACTTACTGTGTTCTTGGCTATGCAGAAGCTTATTAGTTTGATCAGGTCCCAGTATTATATTTTTGATGCTGCTTCAATTGCCTGGGGAGACCTCCTCATAAAACATTCACCCAGGCTGATTCCTTCAAGAGTTTTCCCTGCTCTTTCCTCTAGTATTTTTATAGTTTCATGTTTTAAGTTTAAATCTTTAATCCAGTGACAGTCTATTTTAGTTAATGGTGAAAGGTGTGGGTCTAGTTTCAGTCTTCTACAGGTCTCCAGGCAGTTCACACACCACCATTTGTTAAATAGGGAATCTTTTCCCCACTGAATGTTTTTAATTGGCTTGCCAAAGATCAAATAGTGATAAGTAGCTGGGTTCATCTCTTGGTTCTCTATTCTGTTCCATACCTCTACCTCTCTGTTGTTGTGCCAGTGCCATGCTGCTTTGATCACTATCAATTTTTAAATTATTTTAATGTTTTTTTCTTTTCTCCCCCTCCTCTGTTGGTTACTGAGAGTGTTTCCATCAGGCTGTTTGAGCTTTTTTTATTTTTTATTTTTTGGTTTGTTTATTTGTTTGTGTGGCTGTTTGTTTTTTCTTTTTCTTTTCTTTCTTTTTTTTTTTTTTGACTGTTTGTATGCTTATTTTGTTTCAATATGTCTTGTGTTTTGCTAAGTCCTCCAAGAGGCTATTTTCCCTAACTCCAATTTTTACATTCAACAAGAGCAAGGGGAAGAGGTGGAAGAAGGCTGACAGGAGCCAGCTTGCCACAGAAACTCCCATCCAGAGGAACAGATTAGGGTCAGAAAGAACTCAACAAAGCTGAAGGGTGAGAGCCTAGCAAAGAAAGATGTACACCATCTCTGCTGAGGCAAGCTGTGACTCCAAGGAAGCAAATTTCAGGTACAGACCCATCCCAAAAAGGACGAGTGTCTGTCCCCTCCCCCAAGAGAGTTGCTTGCTTGCTGTGGGATCTCTATAAATGAGTAGTGAACTGAGGACCTCTTGTCTCACCCCAGGGGAGAGAGTTGCTGGAGGCTGGGACTCCTTCTCCAAAGAGACCTTGCTGTAAGGCTGGGCATTCTCTTGCCTGGCATGAAAGTTGACATATCTTCTCTGTCACTTTGAACTCCCAGTCAACCCTTCCCCCCTTGCCTGGCAGTCTAGAAGCCCAACCCCTGCAGAGACTGGTATGTTCACATTTCATTGCTAGGTCCAGGCATTGCATGGACTGTGACAGCACAGCTATGCTGTAACAGCGACTCCAGTAGCAATGCTGAAAGGCACAAGGGGAAAGGTGTCTGGCCTGGCTCTGTGAAAGTGCAAATCAATGGCAGCAGAGGCTCAGGAACCCCAGAGGTGTGGGAACCCATGTGGAGATACCTACCACATAGCATCAGTGTTAATAGAGCCTTCCCGCTGGGGTCAATTTTTGGAGAAACACCTCCCCAATTTCTTGGACTGCAAGAGAGAACCAGACCTTGCACTGAAGGGATACCAGAAGAGCAGAGCAGCTGGGACAGAGGCACAGCCTCTGAGGGATAAAAACGTTTGCCACTTTGTTAACCTCTGGTTTGAAACGAGCTCATGTGGAACAATCCCCAGTTTCCATTAAGCACCGAGGTAGTCAGGCATCAGCTCCCCCAGCTGACTGGTGGCAGAGTGTAGCAGCCTGGTCAACCAGGCATTGACTTCCCTCTGATTCTGGCAGGCCCACAACCCTGGCACAGTTGCTCATTGGAGGGAACTGGGCCACAGCCCAGTAGGGTTACCAGGGTAAGGGTCACAGAAGAGAATTTAGGAAAGAATTTTGTATGTGCTCAAATTGGCTGTAATTATAAAAGAAAAGTTTTTGTTAAAACAACAAAATTTTCTTAAACTATTAATTATTTCATGATAAAATTACATGACATTGGCTGTGGTTAGGTTACAATTTGGTTTTGTACAGTTCAGGGAGACAGGGATTACATGTAAACTCATGTAGGACATCTCTTAGTAGATGCTTACACATAATAAAGTGGGTTTAGGGATACTTTAATTGACAACTTGCTGAAAGAATTATGCTTTGTCTAAAAGACAAATGGGAAAGGAATGCTTGAGTTAAGTGTCCGAGCACTCTGAAGGTGGAGACAGGGGGATAGCTTGGGTTAACTTGAGGATCTTCTGGGAGGCCTGAGGTATGACAAGGGGTTTCTATCTATCATGTGATGCTATACTGGAATCAGGTCAGAAACCAAATCACATTATATGAGGTTAACAAAGCTTGTTTAATTCAATTTTATCATTTGTAGACATGACTTACCAGGCCCCTTTGAAAAACTCTGTGCTGTCTTTATTAGATTCTTGACTAACAAGAAAAACTAAACTTTAAAAGGTTAAACTTTAAAAGGGTTAAATATGAGCAAAAGAACATGGCCAGAGTTCAATACTCACTGAATTTGGCTTTTTCTCCTTTTAAAAAGACTGAGTTGGTAAGTCTCACCTTCAACTTCACATCAGTTTATGGAATTCATCCTGCCCCCGTCCACCACATTCTAAGCCTGACGTTAGCATATTTTATCTTTAGGGTTTAAGAAAAGAATATTTTTCTCCAGTGTCACTTATTGCCATATTTTTAACCTTTCTTGATATGTCTAAATTATCTCTCATTGTTAGAAAACTTCTCAAGCTGTTGCTAAGGGTCATTTGTTCCTCTATTCAAGGTATTAGATTTTCCTATTCACACTACCCTGGACACATTCTTGCTGTGTCTGATTAATTTAAATATCCCTTTCATCATGTTTAACTTTCTAGTTATCTATGTTCTTGCTCATGTCTAACTAACTGCCTAAACTAAACCACCACCAGTGCTGCTGTGGAATGTATTAAATAAAATAGGTAGTGGTATTGTGGGCAAGATGCACAAGAACATTAGAAACATAAGAGTTAATGACAATGTTCCACAGTTCGAACCCCACTGCTTCACTCAAGGTCTAGCTGGAGATACTTATATTGGTGTAGGTGCAAGGCATGCAAGTTTCACTCTTCACTTACATCATTACAGAATAGCACAGATGGTAAGAAAGCAGACTCAGGAAAGAAAAATCTTACATTAAAATACATCTTTCGTTAATCAAGAAAGTAAGGTAATTGCACAAAAACAGGAATAAAGCAATGATTAAAGAAAACAGAACTTACAAAATAAATATGCATCCACAAACATACAATTTACAAGGACGGCACCTGTGGCTCAAAGGAGTAGGGCACCGGCCCCTTATGCTGGAGCTGGTGGGTTCAAACCCAGCTCCAGCCAAAAA
The DNA here is from genome assembly GCA_963574655.1 of Perodicticus potto. Taxonomy (NCBI): domain Eukaryota; kingdom Metazoa; phylum Chordata; class Mammalia; order Primates; family Lorisidae; genus Perodicticus; species Perodicticus potto. Next base: position 31,152 of record CAUYRH010093054.1, read on the forward strand.
CCGCACAAAAACAAACAAACAAACAAACAAAAGACTGTACAGAAAGCTGAGCATCCTGAATCTGGATGGTGAGCACAGCACCTGCATGGGCACAGGCTGCAGTAGCGCTCTGGAGGAGGTGGTCCAGATGCTGTTTGTTGGTGATCTCCCTATGGACATTAAACCCAGAAAACTCTACCTGTTCTTCTGGTCATTCAAGGGGTGTGAGAAGAGCCAGATCAAGCTCACCAGGATACTGGGAGAAAAGCAATGCTGGGATAAATGCAAGGCTGTTCTCTTTTTTTCCTAGTAGCCTGTTGGTTTTGTCCTAGTAACCTGTTGGTTTTGGCAAAACAGCCGAGCAGGAACAGAAGCAGCCAAGAATACTTTGAATGGCATTTACTTTGATCCTGAGAACCTCCAGGCCCTGACACTAGAGTTTGCCAAAGCCAACACCAGAACTGCCAAGAGCAAGTTAATGGCAACACCAAGTCCCAGCAATGTGCACCTTGCCCTAAGAGCACACTTCATCCCATAGGACTTCTATGACCCGATGGGGCCTCCAGCTTGCAGAAACAGATAGACTGGTGGAGAATCCTTGGCCTCCAAAATACACCTGAGGCAATAATTCCCTCTCATCTACCTATGTCTTTATCCATGCTATTGTCTCATTCTCTCTGGAGAACGCTAACTCAGACACGTTTTAGTAGCAAAAATGGGTCCAGAATGTCAGAATGTTAAAAATGAGAGTCCTTAATTGGCTTGAGGGTTTCCAGAACTGCCTCTGAAATCTGCTTAGATATGATAATGCTAAGAGCCCTGATTTTAATAGTACAGAGAACACTGAGAGTTCCTGATGTGAATAGTTTACGGAGATAAGAATAATAACTTCCCTTGATACTCCTAATCAACCACTGGTAAGAGGAAAGGAATTTAGTAGTCCTCTGTAGGACACATCTGAAAATTTATAGAAAACAAAGGGATATAATAATGATTTTTTAAAAATTTCTTAATGTTTCTGGTCAAAGTAAGGAAAAAAAAGACATTCTCAGGGGTTCAAATATCAATCTCCTGCTCTGGATAAATAACCTAAAAACTTCTAATTGTGCTCTCACTCAGAAATTCCTCTCTTACCAACCTGGGGATGGAATAGCAAAAATCCAAACATAAGCCCTGCTCATGCAGTTGGCTGAATTACAAGGAAAGTCAAACTCTCAGTTTTACAGTGTATGTATTGTTAAAAATGGAGGGAATTCACTGGGAAAAAACAGGAAGGATCATGTATGTTGGATTGGGATGTTTGGGAGGACCTTCAGGAGGCTAAAGAAATTCAGTTTCTACATTCTAAGAAATCCTGTTTTCTAGCACAAGGGGTCTCCTTACACTACCCCACTCACAGTGGTGTAAGCCATTCCAACTAACCTGAGGGGATTATATCTGCATTGCCTGAGGAAATGTTCATGGATTCCCTGAGGCAGCTGCCAAGAAAGACACTGCTGACTCTCCTTAAGACCCAACTCTAATAACCCTAATTGCTGTTGAAACTATAACTAACTATAACTAACTCATGTTTCAGCAACCCTCTAAAGGGAAGATCTCAGAGTGAATCAGAAAGAACTACACTATGAAACCAGACAAGTTTGTCCTCTATCGCCATTACGATTCAACATAGTGCTGGAAGTTCTAGCCAATACAATTAGGCAAGACAAGAAAATACAGTGCATTCAAATGGGAGCAGAGGAGGTCATACTCTCCCTCTTTGCTGATGATATGATCTTATACTTAAAATAAAACCCAAAGACTCAAGTACAAGACTCCTGGAAGTCATCAAAAAATATGGCAATGTCTCAGGATATAAAATCCATGTCCATAATTCAGTAGCCTTTGTATACACCAATAACAGCCAAGATGAGATGCTATTTAAGGACACAACCCCTTTCACCACAGCTTCAAAGAAAATGAAATACCTTGGACTATACCTAACAAAAGAGGTGAAGGACCTCTATAAAGAAAATTATGAAAGCCTAAGAAAAGAAATAGCAGAGGATATTAACAAATGGAAGAACATACCATGCTCATGGCTGGGAAGAATCAACATTGTTAAAATGTCTATACTTCCCAAAGCAGTCTACCAATTTAATGCCATCCCTATTAAAATGCCATCATACTTTCAAGACTTGGAAAAAAAATAATTCTTCGTTTTGCATAGAACCAGAAAAAAAATCCTGTTTAGCTAAAATAGTTCTTAGTAATAAAAACAAAGCCATGGCCATCAGCATGCCAGACATTAGGTTGTACTACAAGGCCATAGTAGTCTAACAGCATGGTACTGGCACAAAAATAGACACATAGACATTTGGAATTGAATATAAAACCAGGAAATTAAACTAACATCTTATAGCCACCTATTTATTCTTCAATAAACCAAACAAGAACATACACTGGGGGAAAGACTTCTTATTCAATAAATGGTGCTGGGAGAACTGGATATCCACACGTAAAAGATTGAAACTAGACCCGCACCTTTCTCCACTCACAAAAAATTGACTCAAGATGGATGAAAGACCTAAAATTAAGGCATTAAACGTTAAAAATTCTGAAAGAAAGCATAGGAAAAACACTTTAAGATATTTGTGATCTTTGTGCATATGACGTAATAAAAGGAAAATAAAAGATATTGGCCTGGGGAAAGACTTTATGAAGAAGACTTCTGTGTACCTTGGCAACAACAATAAAAATAAACAAATTGGACTTAAACTTTTTAAACTGAAAAGCTTCTGTATAGCTAAGGAGACAACAACCAAAGCAAATACACAACCTACACAATAGGAAATGATATTTGCATATTTTGAATCAGACAAAGGATATTTGCATATTTTGATAACTAGGATCTACAGAGAACTCAAATTAATCCACATGAAAAAGCCAACTATCTCCTATATCAATGGGCAAGAGACATGATTAAAACCTTCTCTAAAGAAGACAGATGAATGGCTAGCAAACATATGAAAAAATGCTCATTGTCCCTAATTATTAGAGAAATGCAAATCAAAACCACCCTGAGATATCATCTAACCCCAGTGCAAATGGCCCACATCACAAAATATCAAAACTGCAGATTCTGGTGTGGATGTGGAGAGAAAAGAACACATTTATACTGCTGGTGGGACTGCAATCTAATACAATCTGTTTGGAAGGAAGCATGGAGTACCCTCCAAGAGCTCAAACTAGACCTCCCATTTCATCCTACAATCCAATTACTAGGCATCTACCCAGAAGGAAAAAAATCCATTTACCATAAGGACACTTACCCTAGATTGTTTATCGCAGTTCAATATATAATTGCCAAAATGTGGAAACAGTTTAAATGCCCACCAACCCAGGAATGGGTTAACAATCTGTGGTATATGTATACGATGGAATACTATTCAGCCATTATAAAAGATGGAGACTTTACATCCTTTGTGTTAACCTGGATGGAAGTGGAACACATTATTCTTAGCAAAGTATCACAAGAATGGAGAAGCAAGAACCCTATTCACTACTGATAAGAGGACAATTAATGACCTAGTACATGGTGGGGGTAGGGAAGGGGAGAGCAGAGAGAGGGGAGGAAGGGTGATGGGATATCTTGATGCATGACAAACCGTTTGGGGTCAGGACACAATTATAAGAAGAACTTTACCTAACAACTGCAATCAGTGTAACCTGGTTCTTTGTACCCTCAATGAATCTCCAAAAATAAAAGAAAGAAAAAACTACACTAAATTTATATATATATGCGTCCACTAAACTGATATTCTGCATTTAATATTGAAGCTTGGGAGGTTAAGAAAGATACCAGGGGAGGAGCCAAGATGGCGGTCTGTAGCCAGCTTTCCACAGAGGCTCCCATCCAGAAGGAGAGTTAAAGAACAAAAATTTAGTAAGAAAGCCGATGGTTTGGATCTTCACCAAAAGAGAAGGTTGAAGAATGCACATCAACCCTGCTGGTGCGACTTACAACCCCAAGGATGCAAGTAAAAGCTCAGACTTCAATCCAGAGTAACTGATTCTCTAGGGTAAGACAGAGACCAGCTGAAAATAAGACAGAGCCACTTAACCCACCACACCAAGAAGGTCCCCAGTTTCTCAAGCACTAGCACTGTGCGGGTCCTTGGAAAAACTCTAGGGGAAAAGGTACAGACACCAGTCCCGGCTTTCAAGCAAAGGACTGGATAATCATTACTCCTAGAACCCCCAACCCAACTTGTCCTTATCTACTCATCCAGCCAAACGGTGTAAAATAATAATGGGGCGGAATCAGCAGAAAAGCTCTGGAAACATGAACAACCAGAGTAGATCAAGACCACCAAGGAACAATTTGGTGGATGCAAATGATGAACCTATGCATAAACAGATGGCTGAGATGTCAGAAGTCAAATTCAGAATTGGGATTGCAAACAAGCTTAATAAAATAGAGGAAATGTTGGATTTAGAAATTCAGGGTATATTTCAAAAATTGTCTCAAGAAGTCAAGGAATTCAAAGACCAAATGACCAAAGATTTTGGCACATGGAATCAAGAAGCTGCAGCCCTCAAAGATCTGAAAAATACAGTAGAATCCCTCAGCAACAGAATGGAGCAAGCAGAAGAAAGGATTTCTGACACTGAAGACAAAGCTTTCGAATGCTCCCAAACCTACAAAGAGGAACAGAAATGGAAGGCAAAAATGGATCATTCTCTCAGACAGCTCTGGGATAACTCAAAGAAAACCAATATTTGCCTTATAGGTTTACTTGAAAATGACGAAGTGGCACAGAGTCTCTTCTTTATGAGATTATGAAACAGAATTTTCCAGACATGCCAAGAGATTCTGAAATTCAGATGGCAGACAGTTTCAGAACCCCAGTACGACTCAACCCAAATAAAACATCCCCCAGGCACATTGTAATTAAGTTCACTAAAGTTAATATGAAGGAGAACATTTTGAAGCCAATCAGATGAAAGAAATCTATAACCTACAAGGAGAAGAATATTAGAATAACTACAGATCTCTCTGATCAAACCTTTCAAGCTAGAAGAGAATGGTCATCAATTTTTAATTTCCTAAAACAAAATAACTTTCAACCCAGGATCTTGTATCCAGCTAAACTGAGTTTCATTTATGATGGAGAAATTAAATACTTTAATGACATCCACATGTTGAAGAAATTTGCTATAACTAAACCAGCTCTCCAGGATATTCTCAGACCTAT
>CAUYRH010093056.1:0-11548 GCA_963574655.1 Perodicticus potto
CACGGACACACACAGAGACACATACGGACACACGGACACACACAGACACACACATGGACACACAGAGAGACACACAAGGACACACAGAGACACACACAGAGACACACACGGACACACAGACACACAACAGAGACACACACAGACACACACAGAGACACACACGGACACACCCAGACACACGGAGACACATGGACACACACAGAGACACACACACGGACAAACATGGACACACACACACAGACACACAGACACACACGGAGACACATGGACACACACATGGACACACACAGACACACACGGACACACCCGGACACACGGGCACACACAGACACACACGGACACACACAGACACATGGAGACACATGGACACACACAGAGACACACACAGACACACACACAGACACACACGGACACACCCAGACACACGGGCACACACGGACACACACGGAGACACATGGACACACACACGGACACACCCAGACACACGGAGACACATGGACACACAGAGACACACACACGGACAAACATGGACACACACACACAGACACACAGACACACACGGACAAACATGGACACACACACAGACACACACGGACACACACAGACATGCGGACATACATGGACACACATAGACATACACACGGACACACCTGGACACACATAGACACACACCATCTTCAGTTAAAAGCAATGCCTAGGATACATAAAATAGTCACAGTTAATGCAATCGGTTCTTATTTCTGTTCCCCATTCCCTGACTCCTTCACCAAATGGAGGGAAAACATCTCACCTACCACCTGAAACATCTCCCGCATGAGCCGAGATGTAGCTCTTGATCTGGGGACAGTACCTGGCTCTTCACCCTCATAAATCCAGGCTGTCCTGCAGTTTCTCATAGGCTCCCAGGAGAACTGTGTGCTCCTGCTGTCCACAAGCGCCGATATCGCCTTAGATTGATGCGTTCCTATAACAAATGATCTCCCTAGAAAGAGGCACAGTCCTCCAGTGAGATGACATTTCATTCCTCTTCTGGGCTTGGAGAGAGAGACATTCCATGAAACAACTTAGCTTTAAAGTCTCTGATTTTACCCCCGTAATAAATCGTTCTTTGAAAAAAAAATTAACTTTTTAGAGTTCACGTACATAAAACTCATCCTTTGGAAGTGGAAAGTGGAAAGTTTAGTGCTTTTTTTAGTATATTCATAAATTTGTACAACCATCACTACTATTTCTAGAATATTTTTATTGCCACTAAAAGAAACACCGTACCCACTAGCAGTGACTGCCCGCCCCTCCGACCCTCCAGCCCGAGGCATCTCTAACCCACTTTCTCCCTCCGGAGATTTGCCTGTTCTTGACATTTTGTATAAATGAAATTATATAACATGTGGCCTTTTATGTCTGGCTTCTTTGACTTAACAATGCTTTTAAGATTCCAGATGGCATATTCGGGTGATACGTTGAATTTCTCTTCTAGCAGCACTGTCCATCCCATCCTGAGGCCTCTTGGTGGTGAGTGCTTTAGTGAGTGCTTTACGTGTACTGTCTCACCTCCACGGCGGAATGAGGCCTCTGCGACTGTATCCATTTTACAGATGGGGAACGGAGCTTATAAAGAAGTCAAGTAACTTGTCCAAGATCAAACAGCTAATGAGTGATTTCAGTACAGATTTGTTTGACTCCAAAGCCTGTGATATTAACATGCGGGCTCCTCTGTCAGGATTTTTAGAGATGAATTTGCTGCCTTTTCTTTCTTCCCTCCCTTTCTCCCTCCCTCCCTTTCCCTCTCTCGCTCTCTCTGTCTCTCTCCAAAAAAAAAAAAATAAAGAAAGAAAACTGGCCATGAACAGAAGCAGAGTGGTGGTGGTGGACATGGGGACAGGCCACAGGGATCCCTCTGATGACCCTCCGCTGGCAGCTCCACCAGGGTCCACTTCAGCTGCAGAGACCCACCCCGCCCCAGGTCACGCCCGTCTCTGGTCTTGAACCCTCGAAGGGGGCCCAGACCCCTCTTCTTGTTCGGGGCCCTCCCACCCAGTCGTCACGTTGGCCGAGGCCTTGTCCAGCCTGCATTGAGGTCCAGCCTCTCCTCTGCCCAGCCCACCTTTCCCCCATTCCTCCTGCCCTGCTGACCGGCAATCTGCATCTTACATCCCCAACTTCATTTCAGATTCAGTTTCCAAAGAAGCCAGCCTGCCACGGGGGTTCCCCAGTGTGGCAAAATGCAGAGGAACACTTGGCTGGGCCCCTGCCCTCTGCAGGAATCAGGCATGTGCTCTCATTCTCCTGGTTCTGGACTCTTGGCCTACATCCAAACTCAGCCCCCCACCCCACCCAGGGCCACTGTTAGGCGGTGACCTCTGGGTCCTGCCCAAGGACGTCTTTGGGGAGACGGACTGAAACCCATCTCACTCTCCGGTCAGGGGAGCATTGCCCGGGAGAAAGCGGCCAGCTGGCTCCCAGGTCCTGCACAGCTCAGGTGGCCACGGTGGCGTCCCCCTCTGGTCCCCATGTGGCCTGGGTACCCCTAGGCCTTCGCCTCGCGGCTGGTCTCAGCATCGCCCACTATTTGGGCTCCTCACTGGGCCCTCTGGTACCTTCCTCCTTCCTCTGCCAAGAGGCAAGCAAAGGGGCCTAAGACAAAAACGTGTCGATCTCTAAGCCCCGCGGAGGATTTTCCCCTTCGGATTCAGTGTGGGTCCCAGAAAGCACCTCCTGGAGAGACTGGCGTCTCTGCAGCCCCTGCCCCGGCCTCTCTCAATCAGAAAGTGCTCCGTGAGCTAAAATAAACGCCGCGGGCCTTCCCCTGGGAGCGCTTCCAAATACCTGGGAGGGACTTGGGAAAAGAACAGCTGATGCTTAGTGGGACTTACTGCTTGTCAAACACTCTGCTAAGTGCTTTATATATTTTTGAGCTAGATTTTTTATTTCTATAACATTTAAAGGAAACCCAGAAACGTTATTATGAAATGAAATTTAAGAAAATTTTCCATAGAAATTTCATTTAGTCCTCCTAACACCCTTAAGGGGCTGGTATTAGTATTTCCTTTTAATAAAAGAGAAAACACAGGCTTAGAGAGGTGGCGTGATTTGCCCCACACTGAGAACGCAGCAGACCGTGGTTTCTTATCGCTTTTTGAGTGCCGTGGTGGTGCAATGTCAGAGAGGGCTTGGGCTAAGCCTGAAACAAAGGCTCCTGCTGCCAGAGCCAGGCCGCTGGACAGGCCTCCCTCTGAGTGAGGGGAGAATGATACTCCTTCCCCCCTTTAAAGGACTCAACTCGAGCCCCAAATAGAACCAGCTGAAGATCTGAGCATTTGAGGTTGGTCGGGTTCATTTTAACCATGCGACTAATAATCTGTCATCATTTAAAGGCCATTTCCTCTGCACCTGCATCCAGAATGCGTCCAGGGTCCAGTTTCAAGGAAGAATTACTCAGACCCTCTGTCTCGCTCCTTCTCAGCCCACGTTGTCTCGGGTGCATGGAGATTGTGGCCTCCTGGGGCTGGGAGCCTGGGAGGCTTTAAGACTGGAGAGAGAAGTGAGGCTGATCACTCCCGACCATTTGGACTCTGGAAATGTCAAGGTAAAGCGAGTGTTTGAAATGAGACTGAAGGATGAACTGTGAATTTCAGCTGCGAATTTCTGTCATTTCCTCTGGGAGAGCAAAAGCCGATAGCTTCTGATGGAACTCTGCTCAGGTGCTGTGTCTGTCCTGGAGGTCTGCAGAAACACACTCCCACGCCCAGAACCTTGCGACGGCCGTACAGTGATGAGCAAGAGGACTTTTTTTTTTTTTTTAAATCAAAGACTGTCTGGAAAGTATCCAGCCACGCAACATGAAAAATAAAGACATGCCTGGCTGGATACTTTCTGGACAGCCCTCGTGTATTTCTCCAATGTTTGTCCAGAGGACCAGTTTCTGCGAGTAAACTGTCTTCTGTATTACTCTGTTAGTAAACTGATTTATTAGACCAAAATGGGGGTGTCAGTGAGATTAAAGCAGACGCCCCACGGTCTCTGTTTGTGCTTCTGGTACGTTGGGTGCTTCAGCTCTGGGGTCACCCTCCTTAAATACCCTGGGGTTCCTGGGGCCTTACATTTCTAGCCAGCACTCACTAATATTCATTCAGCCTGGTTACTCACCTGTGCCACGTTTCATAGGCCCATCCTACACAAGTCCAGTCCCTAAGGAATTGCCATAATGCTTAAGCATCTTAGGAGTACGCTTCTTTTAATTTTTGGAGACAGAAACTCACTCGTCATCCTGGGTGTCATAACTCACAGCAACTTCAACCTGTTGGGCTCAAGTGATCTTCTTGCCTGAGCCTCCCAAGTAGCTGGGACTACAGGCGCCCACCACTACACAGGGCTAGACTTTCTATTTTTAGTAGAGATAGGGTCTCTCTCTTGAGAGAGAGCTGGTCTCTAGCCTCAGAGAACAAGACAGCACTATACTTGGGGGCCATTTGAAACAGAAAAATTGCCAACAAAAAGCACAGAAATGCAAAAATACGTGGCACTGAGCAGACATGTTAATAGACACCTGTTTATGAGAGCTGAAAAAAGCAGATAGAGCGTTGCCTCCTGGGCCTCAGCTGGGGATGGGTGTGATGGGGACACATTTTTTGCAGCCTTGAGTGTCTTTGAGTTGTAGCAAAAGCAAGGCAAGTATTGATTTTTAGAGTTACAAGTTCATTTTAGCAAGTGGGCAAATTCACAAATACAGAATCCATGAATAATGAAGACCAATGTACTTATGTTTTTAATTGCCTCTCTTTATAATTTAAATCTTGACTCCCATTCTAGGTAATATTACTTATGAGATCATGGTTTCATTGCATTGGACATATTTCTGTTAACATACATTAATTTAAATACATTTTTGATATAATGAAGTTGTTCTTTATACCATCTATAATCATCTCATGCACCCCTAGTGATGCACAGATTCAAGAAACAATTAATCTTCTGAGGCCGGATGCTTGATTTTGGGGTAGCAGGGATTTGATATGCAAATGGTTTATTCCTCCCCAATCTCAGGAAATCTTTCTCCCTTCTCTTTCCCCTCAGAAACATTCAGTTGTTCAAGGCTCACGAGGCCGCAGGGAACCAGCTTTTCCTCCATATTACCTCGGCGTCAGTGATGATTCTCCTCCACTTGCTAATGAAACAACAGCTTGTGTTTAATATGGATTGATTCAAACAAGAGAATTCAGCAACTTTCCAAACCCACCAACTTCTTCCTGTGTGGTTAAGCATTCCCGTATTTGATGAAAATGGAAAAAGGAAATGACAAAGGAATTGGATGTTATCCTGAAAGTTACTTGTTTGCTTTTAAAATCGTAATAAAAGATTTCTCCCATTTATTTTTTATAACTTCATGGAAAGCAAGAATAATTTCTGTGAAAGAGCTAATTTTCATGCAGAAGCACCATTTGATCTCAAAGTCAGTTTAAGTGCTATCTGGCATTTGTGATTTAAAATGCCCAGGGTTAAGAACATTGCAAAGATACTCTGAAGGTGCAATAATTACAGGGATGCAAATTGGTTTCCTTCTGTGGGGTGTTTGTTAAAAGCACAGGAGCTTTTTAATGGACCTTCAGCCTCCCTGCCTCATTGTGCTCTAACTGCATTTTCCTATAATTTGTAAGTATTAGCTCAAAGTGTTTATAAACGAGGTTAAATATTTGTTAGTTCAAAGTGGACATGATTTAAACCAAACCAAAAATAGCATGTATACATTTTTAAAATCTTGAATCTATGTTAAAATCCTCAAGATCTTATATTCTGTTTTCTTTTGCTGTGTCTTCTGATGACATTAATGGCCACATCTGGGTTTCTTTTTTAATTCTCTTCTAGTTAATTACCGAGGAGATCAAGGAAGAGCTGCTACAAATATAACGTAACTGATAGTAAGACTCTCTAGTTCTACTTAGGAGAGAGACCCTCCCACACTGACCACCAACTCTAGATGAAGGGAAAGTCTGTGGTGCCAACGCTTTATCATCTCACACGGTCCTCAGTTACAGGAGAACCCTACTTCACTTGGATTTTACAGTACCTGGCCTTCCTCTCTGTCTTGTCCCATGCTGATTGCAGTAGGCTCGGCCTTCGGAGAATGTACACATGATCCACATGCCATTTGCTTTGTTCTTTAGACCCCAACATTCTCACCTGCAAGCTACAGCATGTAAGTATGTTGCAAACAGGCTCGCAGTCTGTGATCTTCAGCCTTCCTGGGGGCAGGTGGCCACCTGCAGTGGATGGACCCTTCTGACCCTTGCCTTGAATAGCTTCATCCATAGAGTCTGGATACCCAGGACAAGAATCATCTTTTCCTGTGTGTGCATGACACAAAAGAAGTTGGGAAGTTCTACTCAAGACCAAGTTCCTCATGACTTCAGAAACCTTGAAAAGTCCCTTAATGTCCTTAAAGCATGGTCACTTGACTCTCTAGTACCTGGTGACTAGTTCCCTAGAACAATTGGCCCATCTTCAGACCTGAAACTGGCCAAGCTTACTTCATTCTGGCAAATATTGGCTAATGTCTACCCAATCTGTTTCCCCTTCCCGGGCTTAGACCCAAACTGTATTTCCAAGACTTTTTCTATCACCTGTTCACAACAACAGCTCTTGATGATGCAATGCAAGTGGAAATAATGTATCACTTCCGGGTCAAAAACATTGAGAGTTGTGTGCTTTCTCCACACTTTCCTCCTGACTTGTCCTTCCAAGGTGTCCTTGGACACAGGATGTGCTGAAGATGGCAGCTAGGTCCCCAAAGAGCTGCATGGTGTACAGCCATTCCACATCCTCCACTGATGGAAATAGACTCTGATGTGAGTAGAAAGAAAGTTTTTATTGTGTGAAGCCCTAAGACTTCAGAATTTATCAGTTATAACAACTAGTATTACTTACTATAATCGGGAACAATTTGTTATCCTCATTGACATACAGGGTGAATCTGTACCCAACAAAATTTGAGTGTTGAAGTCTCAACCCCCCATAGATCTGAACATGACCATTATTTGGAGAAAAAGGCTTTTAAGGAGGTAAAAGTTAACATGAGGCCATTGGGGTAGGGCCGTAATCCAGTATGATTACTTTCCTTATAAGAAGAGAAATACGCCAGGGGCTGGTGTGCACACAGGGCAGCCACATACAAGCCAAGCAGTGACAGGAGCCAGTGTGCACACAGGGGCAGCCATATACAAGCCAAGCACAGACAGGGGCTGGTGTGCACACAGGGCAGCCATATACAAGCCAAGCAGTGACAGGAGCCAGTGTGCACACAGGGGCAGCCATATATAAGCCAAGCACAGACAGGGGCTGGTGTGCACACAGGGCAGCCATATACAAGCCAAACAGTGACAGGGACTGGTGTGTACACAGGGCAGCCATATACAAGCCAAGCAGTGACATGAGCCAGTGTGCACACAGGGGCAGCCATATACAAGCCAAGCAGAGACAGGGGCTGGTGTGCACACATGGAAGCCATATACAAGCCAAGCAGAGACAGGGACTGGTGTGCACACAGGGCGGGCAAATACAAGTCAAGCAGAGACAGGAGCCAGTGTGCACACCGGGGCAGCCATATACAAGCCAAGCAGAGACAGGGGCCGGTGTGCACACAGGGCAGCCATATACAAGCCAAGCAGAGAAAGGGACTGGTGTGCACACAGGGCAGCCATATACAAGCCAAGCAGAGACAGGGGCTGATGTGCACACAGGGCAGCCATATACAAGTCAAGCAGAGGGCCCCAGGAGAAACCAACCTGTGCTTTTGTCTTGAACTTCCAGCCTTCTAAACATGAAGAAACAATGTCTATTGTTTTAGCCACCCAGTCTATAGCATTTTATCATGACATCCCTAGAAAGCTAATGCACACGGTAAAGTCTCCTCATGTACCACCCTGTTTCTTCACACTCCCCAACAGGCGTGCATGTATTTTTAACCCGTTGGAAGCTCCTGAGTCATCAAAGATGCTAGTTGTGCTTTCTTGTCCCTGCCATAGACATTGCTCACAGCCAATTTTGGCAACCTCTGTTCTCAGACAACCACCCTTGCACACACACACGAAAGTGTGGGTGCAGAAACACAGATGCACACACAGACACACACACACTAGCTACTACTTTTGCTTAACATTTTCCACATTTCATACTTGCCCTAGTCACAGAAGTCTTTTCAATAAAGGTCTTTACCATACCAAGGGCTGCCCAGGATTTGAACTTAGCCCAGTCCAAGGCCACTCAGGGAGATAGATAGGTTGTGTGAACACAAACATTTGCACAAGACTCTCCTTTTCCTGCATCTCCTCCCTGACCAGTGCCCTTGAAGCCTGTCACTAATAAGCCCCCTCCCTTGTAGGTTTCTCTGACACAGGTTCTATCTCCAGAGACCATGAGCCTGGACTGCCCTGCCTGCCTGGCTGTAAGTGCAAGATCAGTGGAGTGGCCACTTCCCTTGCCCTGCTAGAGCCAAGGCCCGCTGAAGGACTCCACAAGACCATCTGACTATGGTAACTGCCACGTGAAGCCAAAACCAGGCTCTGCTGATGGCAGCAAGATGTACTGTATAATCCCAGGAAGCCCACAAAACCTACAATACCACCTTGCAAAAGTTTTGCTCTGGCTTAGAGGTTTTGAATAGGCAACCAACCAGCTCTTTAACAGATTGTGCTTCCAAAGTATACACAAGCCACCTGCTTGGCTGATGATATTTTACCCTTTAGGAGAACGTTTAGTACAGCTCCCTCTACTGGGCTACTATAAAACTGCAGGAGAAAAGAGCCAACCAGGTTACCAATTGAGGAACCAGCTGATAGAATTAATGAGAAAACAGCATTTTCTGATGTGAGACTACCAAGGTGAGTTTAAGTGGAACCCTGTGGGGTTTTGCCAGTCTTTTTGGGGTGGTCTCCAATCTTAGTTTCCTATTTGCATCTCAGTAATCTGTCATCCTGACCTACCTTCTAAGAGTTTTTTGATAATATGGTTACAGCATATTCTTCTAATGAAAAACCCAAGTTCAGCTCTGTGGGAAGGCAGAAAGCACAAGAAACAAGAGGGCAAAGGTGTTCCAGAAAGGCAAGCCAGAACACACTTACAGATGGGGCCCTTCCAAAATAGACAGCCCGAAAGAAAAGCAGGCTGCTATCCTGAGGGTCTCATCTGGGACATCAGTGGGAGTTCCAGCCTTGGACCAAAGGCAGTTCGTGACCTTTTGTAGAACTGCCACAGACTAAAAAATATGACCGCCTCGACTGGCCTCTTTCAGTTCACATGCTCCTTTTCTCTCCTCCTGCCGAGCTGAATCAGAAGGGGAGGAGCAGCGAGGGGTATGCAACCGGTTTTCTTTTCTGCTGCACATTGGAAGGGCAACAGTTGTCTTGGGCCACACGTTAAATACAAAAACACAAATAAAAACCGTTGAGCAAAAAAAAAAAAAAGAAGAAGAAGAAGAAGAAGAGGTCCATACATAATTTTCACAATATCCAACATCACAGATAATAAAAGTAACCCTCCTCTGCATGTGGCCCTCAGGACCAAAGGTTGGACACCCCCCAGGGAGGGAAATCCCTAAAAATGGGCCTCTTCTCTCCACAGATCTCAGCATGTGGGGTGCAGATGACTCCCCGTGGAGCTGCAGTGGCGAGTGGACCCCTGTCATACACATATGCGTCATCTAGGCTGGGGTTCAAGGGAGTCCAACAAATAACACCTTTCTTCCCTGACGCCCAGGGAATCAGGCACATGCAGACCAAACAGGCCATACTGAGAAGAGCTGGGTGGACTGGCCACATGGCTTCCCCCTGTCCTTTCATGCGCTGGACTCACTCGTGCTGCAGGCAGCACCTTCCAGTACAAACTGATGGCACCGAGCAGCAGAAGGGAGGGAACCCCACCAGGGAGGGAGCTGAGTCACCGTCCCCGTTCCCTTCCTGCACTAACTCTCCAATCAGATAAGTCATCCTTCCTGCCTCAGGGAGGTGAGTAAAGGGGGGCAGGAGGCCAGGAGTGGTGCTCCAGTGGAGGTCTGCCACATGGAAGAAGGGGCAAGAGAAGGAAGTGAGCATCCTCCAACCATCTCACGAGGCCTCAGGATCCACTCTCCCTCCTCCCCCTGCACGGGCACAGCCCCACCCCAACGGGCAGACCAAGTCTGAGACTCCGCCTGGCATTTCCAGCCTGCAGTCACACCCATTGCTGCTCATTCTGCATCTTAGCTGTTTTTCTTTCCTCTCTCCTCCCTTAGAGAGTGAACTCCTAGAACGTGAGAACCACATGAGGCCTGACAATTGAGTTCTCCAACTCATCCTAGAAAATGTGCTACATCCCTCATTGCTGAATATCACTGCATTTGAGGTGCCCCCCTTGGGAAGCCGTGCACGGATGCCGGTGCCTCGCCCACCCGTCAAAGCAATTTTGGAAGTCTTTTTCTGGAATGGCCAGCAGAGATCTGACAGTTAAGTTCATGAACACATCCTTGAAAAAGTGCTCTGAGGGCAGTGCCTGTGGCTCAAAGGAGTAGGACTCTGGCCCCATATACTAGAGGTGGTGGGTTCACACCCTGCCCTGGCCAAAAACTGCAAAAAAAGAAAAAGAAAAAGTGCTCTGAATGGTGGACTGGGTGCTGGCGTCAGTGCACAGCTCCCCAAGGGGAAGGCCACTAGGGTGACCGTGGTGATATTCCGCAGTGAGGTTTGCAGCACATTTTCTAGGATGAGTTCACGGACTTAATTGTCCAACCACATATAACGTTACTTTAAAATTCATCCCTGTCCCCCCAGGGACTAGTGGTAGTACATAGTGGATGCGTAAGAAATGTTTCTAGAATGGAAAGATGGATGGATGAATAAACAAAACAAATAAATGAAGACTCAAATCAGGGAACTCACAGAAGTAGGGCTTTTTTTCTAGAGAAAAACTAAGGCTTTGACTTGGTCTGAGTGCGAATCTGCCTCAGCCCTGGGGAGGTGGGCTGGGATGCCTCACAGGAGGAAGGGAAGGGGAAGGCAGGGGCAGGGCAAGGGGGAGAGGGGTTTTCGACCTGTCGGTCACAGCACAATGGTGTGCCATCAGAGGATCTTAGGTGAGCTGCAAAGGTTTTAAAGGTCGTTAACTAAGGCTCAGCACCCATAGCTCAATGGCTGGGGCGCTGGCCACATACACCTAGGCTTGAGGGTTCCAACCCTGCTTGGGCCCACTAAACAACAATGACAATCGCAACAAAAAAATTGCTGGGCATTGTGGCAGGCACCTATAGTCCCTGCTGCTTGGGAGGCTGAGGCTGAGGCAAGAGAATCGCTTAAGCCCAAGAGTTTGAGGTGGCTGTGAGCTGGGACTCTACAGCACTCCATGCAGGGTGACATAGTGAGACTCTGTCTCAAAAAAAAAAAAATATTAATTAAATTATTTTCAAAAGAGGTTCAAAGCACAATAAACATATTCTTTTTTTTTTTTACTCTTTTTTTTTGATCAACATAATTTAAATGTGCCTTAGAAGTTTAACTATGGGTTCAAAAGTTCCATGAGATCAAAA
>CAUYRH010093057.1:0-10426 GCA_963574655.1 Perodicticus potto
TTTTTTTTTTTTTTTTTGAGACAGAGCCTCAAGCTGTCACCCTGGATAGAGTGCTGTGGCATCACAGCTCACAGAAACCTCCAATTCCTGGGCTCAAGCGAGTCTCTTGCCTCCGCCTCCCAAGTAGCTGGGACTATAGGCGCCCGCCACAACGACTGGCCATTTTTTGGTTGCAGCCGTCATTGTTGTTTGGCGGGCCCGGATTGGATTCGAACCCACCAGCTCAGGTGTACATGGCTGGCGCCTTAGCCCGTTGAACCACAGGTCCAAGCCCCGGCTATTTTTTTGTTGCAGTTTGGCCGGGCCTGGGCTTAAACCTGCCACCCTCGGTATATGGAGCCAGCGCCCTACTCACTGAGCCACAGGCACTGCCCATGGTGTTCTTAATAATAATCCAGGACCTGATCCTTTCAGCTTCATCCATCCTCCTGACTGTCAAGGAGGCTTCTGATCTCATGCTTTGCCTTTAACTGGTGATTGATCATGGTCAACTATTCATTGCTTTCTACAAAGCATCACCGATAGCCCCACCAACAACTCTCAAGGCCACCATTCTTATGGCTACTCCTTCCAATAAACTTCCCGGAAGCCTGTGATTATTGCATTCTTTTTCCCAGTGTCCTAACTTGATATCAAGATGATGAAAGTCTCAATGCATGTCCTTTACAGCTCAGCAGCCTGTCTGCCACCAGTGATGACAGTGATCATCAGAAAGCCAGCTCCCAACCCCTAGTTTAGAGTTAGCTTCTGAGCTTACGCTTTGTAGTCTTGAGTAGAGCTGCCCTGATGCAGATTTCAATCAGCAATGACACCCCCATAAGGGAGCAAGGACAGCTGGCATAGGCAAGGGGAGATGGGGCTGCAACAGGAGTCTCAGCTGATCCCACGGATGCTGTGGAGCTGGAGTGACCCTTTACTGATGTCCTAAATTGAAGCAAAGAGATCTGGGCTTTTCCTCCCCACCCCCCGTTTTTTTTTTTTTTTTTTTTAGGAGAGAGAGTTTTGCTCTGTTGTCCAGGCTGAAGTGCAATGACATGGTCATAGCACACTGTGGCCTAGGACTCCTGGGCTCAAGAGATTTCTCCTGCTTCAGCCTCCCAAGTAGCCAGGACTACAGGTGTACACCATTACATCTGGCAAGATTTAAGTTTTCTATTATTTGAAGGCTAAGACTTAGGCCTCCAGCTCTCAGCAGACCACAATATAGGAGGATGGTGGTATCTAGAGCTCTGAAACTTGGAGATTCTGCATGTGGCTGGGCTCTACCGTGTGTTATATAGAAGAATTGAGTTACTTATTAGAGTATAGCACCCTCCTAGAACCTTAAAATTCATAATAAGCAACAGTGATGGTCTTAGTAGTATCAGTAAATCCAAGGTAGTCAGCAAGCATTTTATGTAGCAACATAAAACGTAATTACATTCTCATTATTTAGTAAGAATGTAAAATTCTAATTTTTCTTTCCTGTTGCAAAAGTTCTGCTTTTCAGATACAAAGAAACACAGAGCCCTGTGCACTGACTCCACATAGCGCTCCAGAAGTCCTCACTCCCGGCCTGAGCCTGCTTCTGCCTTTGTGGGCAGCCTGTGTGATCAGGGCTTGGTTCTGTTGCCTGCGAAGCTAAAATCCTCAGATTTGGTTGCCTTTTGCAGCCCTGTCCCCTGCTGGCAGCTGCTGTGTTTGTGCTATTTGTTTTTGCAGCAGGCAGCATCTTATTTTTCCAAGAAGATGGCATTCTAGCAAAGTGACATAGTGGCAGATCCATGAATTCTATCCTTGCAATGGTTTCTGCTTTGTGGGTGGGAGTCTGAAGTTCTCTTTCTCAACTTTCATGAAATGGTCTTCACACACTGACCACACTGCAGCTCAGCTTACTGCAACCACTCAAAGAGCAAACTATCCTTGAAGCATAAGCACAGCCAATCTGAAGACAGGCCAGTGCATTAACCGCTTACAGGCAAAAGGAAAACTTCCAGTAAACAAATTGGTCATCACCCACCATTTCTTTTTTCTTTTAGAGACAGAGTCTCACTTTGTCACCCTCGGTAGAGTGCCGTGGCATCACATCTCACAGCAACCATCTGCTCTTGGGCTTAGGCGATTCTCTTGCCTCAGCCTCCAGAGTAGCTGGGACTACAGGCGCCCACCACAACGCCTGGCTATTTTTTGTTAGTTTGGCTGAGGCTGGGTTCGAACCCCCCACACTTGGTATATGGAGCCGCCCTACTCACTGAGCCACAGGCGCCGCCCCACCCGCCATTTCTTATACTGGCCAAGTGCCGGAACACTTTCCTTCAGTCACTAGTCTTTCCAAGTTTGGAGGCAGCTACCATTTTGCACCTTTCAGCAGTGTTAGAGCCACACTGCCAGTTCCAGGCCACATGAGCTAGGTGGCCATAGCAGCCTTATTGACAATACTGCTAACATGGCCTGGCAGTCCAACCCCAGGGTTGAACACAAAACCCCTGAGCTTGCCCTTGATTTACTGTGGGCATCTCCTGGGATTCAACAGGCCTGATTGAGGTTCCAGAACAGCATAGGCCTGTGCTGCTGGCTTGCAGGCCTGCTTCACCACACCATAGCCGGCCCTGCGTATTACTCATGTGTGTGCCCTTGACAAGCAGGATTCACTCACTTTTGTTCTGAAGTTTGTACTCTTCACTCATTACATATGCCATGAATTCTCAGCCAAGGCTTCATAGGGAGTATTTTTCTTTACTGTGCCTTATATGGCAAGGCTGTGATCATTTGATATTTGTAACAGATTTCCCTCCTTTATTGTGTGAGTCATTACAGAAGTTTTGAGATATACAAAACTCAAGAAACAAAATCTGCATGGACAGAAAAAATGACCTCCCCCAGCCACAGTAAGCTGAGCACGTTGGAACTTGCACAGGTGAATCAGAAAGGACGCTGCCAACTGTGCTCCTTGGAAGTGAAATAATGGACCATGACAAGAGTCTGTCTCAAAACTTTCTAGTGATCTACCTAGTGCAATCTAATTTTTCTGTCATGGGATGTTTTCTCACTCTTTCTCCACCCTTTTAGGAATTCTGGCTTTCCATAGGCTCATCTACTTCCAGCTCATAAGGGCCCAGAGCAGGGAAGAGCTCTGAGGTGAGCCCCCCTCATCTTTGCACTCCAGGCTCCATTATCTGAGACCTTTTCACAGTGTGACGAGTGCCAGTCTTATACTATTTAAGTTAAAAAACAAACCCTATCCTGAAGAAAAACTAAATAGGACGAATAGGACCTGGAGTAGAAATGCTTTGAGGGTAAACCTAACAGTTTTATTTTTTGAGTCTCACTCTGTCACCCTCCGTAGAGTGCTATGGCATCACAGCTCACAGCAACCTCAAACTAGGCCTAAGCGATTCTCTTGCCTCAGCCTCCCAAGTAGCTGGGACTACAGGCGCCCACCACAAAGCCTATTTTTTTGTTGCAGTTGACACTGCTGTTTAGCTGGCCTGGGCCGGGTTCGAACCTGCCAGCCTGGGTGTATGTGGCAGGCACCCTACCCACTGAGCTACGGGTACCACCCAAGAGATTCTCTTGTCTCAGCCTCCCATGTAGCTGGCACTACAGGTGCGTGCCATAACACCCGCCAATTTTTTTTTTTTCTTTTTTCTGAGGTGAGGTCTTGCTCTTGCTCAGGCTGGTTTCAAACCTGTCAGCTCAGGCAATCTACCCACCGCGGGCTCCTAGAGTGTTAGGATTATACAGGTATGAGCCACCACGCCCGGCCAACCTAAGAGTTCTGTTTTTCTTTCTTGAGACGGAGTCTCATTTTGTCACCCTCGGTAGAGTGCCATGGAGTCACAGCTCACAGCAACCTCCAACTCTTGGGCTTAAGCCATTCTCTTGCCTCAGCCTCCCAAGGAGCTGGGACTACAGGCATCTGCCACGACACCTGGCTTTTTTTTTGGTTGTAGTTGTAATTGTTCTTTGGCAGCCCAGGCTGGGTTCGAACCCGTGAGCTCTGGTGTATGTGGCTGGTTACCTAGCCGCTGAGCTACAGGTGCCGAGCCCACCTAAGAGTTTTAAAACATCAGAACCACTAAGGACCTAAGATACCACTGAGTTATCTAGTCCAACTTCCCTCACCTTAGACACGGTGACATGGGTGAGCCCCAGACAGGAGAGACTGTTTCTCTGATGGCGTCAGCTCTATTAGTATCTATCATCATGTAACGGAAGCTACTCTGAGGCTTCAATCAAACCAACCTGTGTCCCAATAATGCACAGTAAGCAGCTAAGGCACAAAAGGAAATCAACTACCCAACTCCCACTGCCAGCAGACCCTAGGTGAAGCCAAATACGCAGTCAGTTTCCATACTAGCAAAATACTTTTATTATTTTTATAATGACAGGACAAGGAAAGTTTTTTTGGTGTATACCAGAGTTAAGGGCAGTAGAAGAATAAGGGGATTAATAAGATTTCTATGCACTTTTGATGACAATAAAAAGTTAACAATACCAACTGTTTGCCAAAAAACTTATCATAGCTCCCCAAAAACACATATATAAAGGATCATAGTTTTAAAATCTATAAAAGTAAAAAATATACAGTTGGAAGCTCTAACGCTTATTTCGTCTTTAATATAAAATTGTAAACATTTATTTACACAAAGCAAATGTGTGTAATAAAAGTCTGAGCACCCTTTTCTTCTGAGTCGTGGCTCCTGGAAGACGGGGCTGTGCACAGAAGCAGTCATCTCCTCCCCTGACTCCCAAAGCCAGATTTATAAATAAAGCCATGGGAAGCTCCTGGGGGGACCCCAAAAATCACATTTTATTGCTATGACATTGCAGCAAGTGAGGAGCCCCAGGCAGTGTGGCCAGCCCAGGACTAAGGCAGAGTGCAGGAGCCAGAGAGTGCCCTGGGGACAGAGGCGGGAGGCCGGCAGCAGCCGGAGGGAGACAGGACAGGAAAAGGATCCATAACCAGCTGTCAGCCCTATTTTTGGCAGAAAACCCACTGAAGTCACCCTCTTCCCCTGCAGATTGGGGAACTCATTCAGAGGGTGGAGTCTTCACTGGCTTGATGATTCATCTTCTCTGAGAGCTAAACTAAACATAAGGGAAGGCGGGGAGGGTGTTTTAAGGGGAAATGGCCCATGCACCACCCAGGGTGACAAATGGCTATTAGACAAGAAAATCTGAAGGTCTAAGGAACCTCAGTGAGAAAGGCACTGCTGGTGCAAAATAATCACCAATGTGTGTACAACCCTCTCAGCCCCCTGAAGCGACTTGGCTGGTTGTGTGAATACTTTCCTCGGCTCAATTCTTCAGATACTATGCTCCTTGAATGATCCATTTTGAGATTCCAGGAAAATAAAAATGGGGCTGTGGATCCCACAGCCCACTCCGGGGGAGCCGCTCTTCAGTGCACTCCTCTCTCCACCACCCTGCCCAGGGTCTCTCCTGCGCTTACCGCCGCGTTCTCACTACGGGGAAGTGCCCTCTCCATCTTCCTTTTCCATAAACAGTCCACGTGCCAAATTCTATCTTGTGGACTCTCAAGTTTAGTCAGTCCACCTGAATCTCTAGAAAGGATATTTTAGTGTTATAAAGCAATCTCTTAAAAAAGTGCAAGTCGTCCAACATGTGAGTGGCAGAAGTTATCAAGGAAAGTGAAGCTCCTTCCTCTGGGATAGCCTGTAGCCTCCTTCCCCAAAACCTCTGCAATGCTAGGGTTCCCCCAGGGATTCTAGGGACTCTTTCATCCCCCCCATGTAGTAAATCATTGTTTTTTACTTTGGCTGGAGAGATAGAAGAGGAGGCAGAAAGGTCACAGAACTGAAGAAAGGTAAAAGAAAGATACCTATGCACAACCACACAGTAACCACGCTCCCACTGCATTCAACACAAGCATCTGGAGGAACTTCAGAAGGTGGGGTGGCATGGCAGAGGACACAGGAACCCCCGAACTCTACCTGCAGCATTTACCTGGGCTTCTGCTGCCAGAGCATGGCAGGAAGGGATTCCTGGAGGCCCAGGAAAGAGGAGGTGCTAGGAAGACCTATCTATGTTAGCAGATCTGCTATCCCAAGGCATCCTATTCCTTTTTGGCATACGCAGTAACAGCCCGCATTTATGGAAATGATTTTCCAATGGCCCTCCTTCTCCCTTGAAAGCTGACAAAGAGCAGAAACAGAAAAGGCTCTTAATCAAAAGGAAACCCAGAGGTTTCCAATGCCACTTGATCAATTTAAACCACCACCTATCCTAATCTGTTTAAAAACTCTTTTTAAAAAATTTAAAAAATCTTTTCTATGCTACAAATTGCAAATAATTCTGCTATATAAAGTTTCAACAAAAACTTGTCCCCAACACGGGGGGCAAGTGGAGAAATCTTGGATAAAGTCAACATGATGGCACAGGTTTTATAAGCCTGATGCTGGGGTTTCACTGTTGTTACTGTTGGATTTTGGTCATTTGGATGGTATACCTTTAGAATCCTATCCGGCTGTCCCAACACCAGGTGATGATGCCAGCAGATGGGCTGGGGCCAGCCCGACAGACCACAACTGCTGGCCTGGGAACCACATGCCCACAGACCCTGATCAGGCCATACCTTAGCCAGGGCTCAGGCTTTGCCTGCCCAGCTCTCTGGGCCACAGGCTTTTGGTCCAAAGTAGTTGTTTTCTTAAATCCAAGAACAAAATATAGAATATATGAATACTAAAACCACCGTAAGTCCCTCCACTATTGAGACCCTAAAAGGTCGTCCAAATCATTCATCCACTCCTCTGAAGTCCTGTTCTTTAGCAGGGAGTCAATCAAGTCGGTGTGTCCAGCCACACTGGACAGCCCACTGTTGCCTGGCTGCCCACTGTAGGCAAAGGATAGTTCCTGGCCCGCGGTCCGCACAGGGTAGGCCTGGGCACAGTGCAGCCCGGGCCGGCCGCCCATCTGTGAGGCTGAACTCTGGCTGAAGGCCCCCAGCTCAGGCCCTGCTGGGCTCAGGCCGGGCAAGCCCTGCTGTGGGGGTGCCTGGGGGGTTGCTGAGGCAGGAGCACTGGTCCTCTGCTGAGCGCTTACTGGGGGCAGCAAGGACCCCGCCACAGCTGCTGAGCTCATAGGGGCCATGGGCCTGCTGGGCATCGCCTGGGAGAATTGTGGGCTGGACATTTTCAGATGGGCCTGTGGCATGTGGAAACTGGAAGCTGCAGTAAAGGGGCTTACGCTGCTGTTCCCTGGGGCTTGGCCACTCAGGTTTGGCATTCCCTGATGTTGCCATGAGGGATTCTGGCCTCCAATGGCTGCTGACACTCTTGGGACCTGTGGTTTAGTTAAACCAGAGTTAAGGGTCCCCTTACTGTGTTGCTGGGAGAGGCCAGAGCTTCCTAGAGAGTTCTGCCCATAGGCAACTGAAACTGAGGTGTTCTGGCCCACGCTGGTCTGCCGTGGAATGTGGGCATGTCCATTGGTGGCCTGTGGAGGGGCAACTATCTGGGTTATGCCAGAGGCCATGCCATAGAGGCTGGTCTGAGGCATGCTTTGAGAATTGGTGAACTGAGCCACACCCCGGTCCTGCTGGCTTGAGTTTGAGGGGAGAGAGGAAACTGAAGTGTGTCCAGGGCCCACTTGCATCAGATTCCCAGTCTGAGGGAATACGCGAGGACAGCTGGAATTGGAAGGACCCAAGTTGTTCATACCAGGCATGGAAGCAGAGGACCCTAGAAGACAAGAAGATTTTATCAATCAAGCTGGCTTTTGTTGTTCTTGTTACATATTTTACTTTTTAAAATTTATTTTATTTTATTTTTTTAGAGACAGAGTCTCATTTTGTTGCCCTTGGTAGAGTGCTGTGGCATCACAAGCTCACAGCAACCTCCAGCTCTTGGGCCTAGATGATTCTCCTGCCTCAGCCTCCCAAGTAGCTAGGACTACAGGCGCCTGCCACAACACCTGGCTATTTTTTTTGGCCGGGGCCGTCGTGTTTGAAACCACCACTGTTGGTATATTGGGCCGGCACCCTACTCACTGAGCCATAGGTGCCACTCATTTTATTTTATTTATTTATTTATTTGAGACAGAGCCTCAAGCTGTCACCCTGGACAGAGTGCCTTGGCATCACAGCTCACAGCAACCTCCAATTCCTGGGCTCAAGCGAGTCTCTTGCCTCTGCCTTCCGAGTAGCTGGGACTACAGGCACCCGCCACAACGCCCGGCCATTTTTTGGTTGCAGCCATCATTGTTGTTTGGTGGCCTGGGCTGGATTCAAACCCGCCAGCTCTGGTGTACGTGGCTGGCACCTTAGCCTGTTGAGCCACAGGTGCCAAGTCCGCTGCCTTTTTTGCAGTGTTTTTTGGTGAGGGCTGGGTTCAAACCCGCCACCTCTGGCATATGGGGCTGGTGCCCTACTCCTTTGAGCCGCAGGCGCCGCCCCCAGCTATTTTTTTGTTGCAGTTCTGCGGGGGCTGTGTTTGAACCCGCCACCCTTGGTATATGGGGCCGGCGCCCTACCCACTGGGCCACAGGTGCTGCCAGAGCATTCCCAGTCTTGAGGAACAAAATCCAAGGTAGAAAGACTGAGAGTTTCTGCAAACCCAGGAAAGTCATCAGGTAAGCGAAATGGACGTTCTATTAGGGGCTCTAAGGGTAGCATAAGAGGCCCATTACAGTTGAACCCTTGAAGTTCTGTCATCCTTATAGTTAAATTCCATGCCTAGCTTTCATCCCATTCAGTTCTCCAGGGCAGGAGAAGAGGGTTTCTTAAATCTTATCATGGAGACTTTCTGGTTTCTGCAACATTCTTTGAGCTGACAGGCTTTAGTTTGACATTCTCTTTCTAAAACATTTCTCTCTCCTTCCTTCCTTCCTCCATCCTTTCTTTCTCTTCCCTCCCTTCCTTTCTGACAGGGTCTTATTCTGCACCCAGGCTAGAGTGCAGTGTCATCATCATAACTCACAGCAACTTCAAACTCCTGGATTCAAGCAATCCTCCTCCCTCAGCCTCCCAAGTAGCTGGGTCTCCTGTCTAGAAAAGTAATGGGATCCTGGTAGCTGGTATGGGGAAATTTGAGTGGATACATCTGAGAATCTTGAATTTCCAGTCTGTCCTGAATGCTCTAGATAAAAGAAGTAGCCCCCTCCCTTTGCTAGAGAAGAGCAGCTGCCCCTTGCCTGGAGATGAGGCACAGAACGCCAAGCAGGTGTACCCCTTATAGCATGATGAAGTGTGTCCTCCTTGTTCCTGCCCCACATTGCCACAGATCAGTAACCAGGATCAGTCCTCATCATGGCCCAAGATCACAAGCACAATCTGCTCCAGGGAGCAGGAGATATTCGGGAACTTGCCAAGTCCAAAATCTTGGACAGAAAGTGAAGCAGAGAATATGATAGTGTTGTGTTGAACCATGGGTGGAATAATACACGAGAATTTACTGAGCTGACAGCATCCTCCTGTGACTAACAGTGCTGGAGATATATCAGGATTCTGAGCCATTCAGGGTTTCCACTCTTACAGTCTCAGGTCTTGTTGAATATCCCAGACATTCATATGAAGGCCTAGAAGGCCTGCTTTTGGATTAAGGAAGATTCCCTAGGAATAAGGGCAAAACCAAAAACAACTCACCCTAACAAAACCTAAAACCAAGATGGGATGTACATGATCAGGTTAATCCATCAGTAATTAATTCCCTTCCAGAACAAAATTCAACACTATTTACAGTAAGATAAAATAATCCACATCTCTCTAATGTATGTTCATGATGTCTAGCATATAAAAAAATATTTGCTAGACATGTGAAAAAGAAAATATGTATCCTAAAATTAAGAGAAAAACTAGTCAATACAAATAGACCCAAAAATGGTTCAGCTATTGGAATGAGCTGACAAGGGCTTTAAAATAACTATATACATACATTAAAGAATTTAGATAGAATTTTTATATAAGTATGTCCTAAATATGTATGTTACATACTTATACTAAAAATTATTCATTATTGCCTCCGTGCCTGTGGCGCAAGCGGCTAAGGCAGCAGCCACATACACGTGAGCTGGTGGGTTCAAATCCAGCCTGGGGCCCGCCAAACAACAATGACAGCGGCAACCAAAAAATAGCCAGGTGTTGTGGCAGGTGCCTGTAGTCCCAGCTACTTGGGAGGCGGAGGCAGGAGACTTGCTTGAGCCCAGGAGTTGGGGGTTGCTATGAGCTGAGATGCCACAGCACTCTACCCAGGGCGACAGCTTGCGGCTCAGTCTCAAAAAAAAAAAAATTATTCATTATTTATTAGAAATCTAAATTTTACTGAGCATCCTATGTCTTGTTTAGAAGGACCTGACCAGGTTCAAACCCACCAGCCCCAGTGCACGGGGCCAGCACTCTAACCTTTGAGCTACAGGCACCCAGCCAAGCATCCCGTATCTTTTTTTTTTTTTTTTTTTTTGAGACAGAGCCTCAAGCTGTCACCCTGGG
>CAUYRH010093058.1:0-45951 GCA_963574655.1 Perodicticus potto
AGCAAGCAGACAGCCCTCAGAATGGGAGAAAATATTTGCAAGTTATGCCTCCGACAAAGGTTTAATAACCAGAATACACAGAGAACTCCAACGTATTAGCAAGAAAAGAACAAGTGATCCCATCTCAGGATGGGCAAAGGACTTGAAGAGAAACTTCTCCAAAGAAGACAGGTGCACGGCCTACAGACACATGAAAAAATGCTCACCGTCTTTAATCATCAGAGAGATACAAATCAAAACTACTTTGAGATATCACCTAACTCCAGTAAGATTAGCCCACATGACAAAATCCCAAAACCAGAGATATTGGCGTGGATGTGGAGAAAAGGGAACACTTCTACACTGTTGGTGGGAATGCACACTAATACATTCCCTTTGGAAGGATGTTTGGAGAGTACTTAGAGATCTAAAAATAGGCCTTCCATTCAACCCTATAATTCCTTTACCAGGTATATACCCAGAAGACGAAAAATCACATTATAATAAAGACATCTGTACCAGAATGTTTATTGCTGCCCAGTTCATAATTATTAAGTCATGGAAGAAGCCCAAGTGCCCATCGAGCCACGAATGGATTAATAAATTGTGGTACATGTATACCATGGAATAATATGCAGCCTTAGAGAAAGATGGAGACTTTACCTCTTTCATGTTTACATGGATGGAGCTGGAACATATTCTTCTTAGCAAAGTATCTCAAGAATGGAAGAAAAAGTATCCAATGTACTCATCCCTACTATAAAGCTAATTTAAAGGTTTCATATGAAGGCTATAACCCATCTATAGCACAAGAATATGGGAAGGGACTGGAGGGGGAAGGTTGCTGTGGAGGGAGGGTAATTGGTAGGGCCACACCTATGATGCATCTCCGA
Source organism: Perodicticus potto (assembly GCA_963574655.1). Classification (NCBI taxonomy): domain Eukaryota; kingdom Metazoa; phylum Chordata; class Mammalia; order Primates; family Lorisidae; genus Perodicticus; species Perodicticus potto. Next base: position 873 of record CAUYRH010093058.1, read on the forward strand.
AGGGTACAGGAGAAACTTACTAAATGCAGAATACAAATGTCTTCATACAATAACTAAGAAAATGCCATGAAGAGTATGTTAAACAGTTTGATAAAAACATTTCAGATTGTATATGAAGCCAGCACATTGTACCCCTCGATTGCACTAATGTATGCAGCTATGACTTAATTAAAAAAAAAGATAGAGAGAAATAAAATAAAATAAAGCATCCATATTGGAAAGGAAGAAAATTGTGTTTGCAGATGATATGATTTTATATACAGAAAATTGTAAAAAATGCCACACATACACAAAAATTGTTGAAACTAACATACAAATCTAGCAAAGTTGCAGGATACAAAATCTAAATACAAAAATCAGTAGAATTTCCACAAGAAATTTTCTGGAAGAGAATCAAGACAATAATTGTATTTGTAATGACTAGAATTAAAACTTTGGAATTAATTAAACCAAGGAAAGGAAAATACACGGAAAACTGTAGAACACTGATAAAAATAATCAAAGAAATCAAAGAAGACACAAATAATTAGAAAGATATCCCATGTTCATAAATATGGAGAACTAATACTGTTAAAATGTCCATATTACCTACCGTGATCTACAGATTTAAAGTCTATAAAAATTTCAATGTTATGTTTTACACCAATAGAAAAATAATAACTAAGAATTGTATAGAACTTCAGATGATCTTAAATAGTTAGAGCAATCTTGAGTGAAAAGAACAAAGCTGGAGGAATCATATTATCTGACTTGAAAATATATCACAAAGCTATAGCAATCAAAAGTACACAATACTGGCATAAAAACAGATACATAGACAAATAGAAAGGAATTGAATAAATATCCAGAAATAAATTCAGGTATTAAGAGTCAACTGGTTTTCAACAAAGGAACCAATGGAGAAAGGACAGTTTCTTCAATAAATGGTGTTGGCATGATACTAGCATAAAAATAGATACGTAAACAAATGGAAAGGAATTGAGTACCCAGAAATAAATTCATATATTAATAATTAACTGATTTTTCGGCAAAGGAACCAATGGGGAAAGGACAGTGTCTTCAATAAATGATGTTGGGAAAACTAGACATCCACAAGACTAAAATTCTAGTCTGGTTTCACACTGTATCTCATACCACATACAAAAATCAATTCAAAATGGTTTTAAAACTTAAATATCCAAAACTATGAAATTCCTTATAGGAGTGGGGAACATGAGGTCCTGGGGCCACACTTGTTCTCCTTGATTCTTGAGTGTAGCCTTCTAACTGTATCCAAATTTTACAGAAACAATCCTTTTAATAAAGGCATTCAAATCAAGGGAGGGTGAATGATGGAATCACACCTATGTTGCATAATGCAAGGGCACATGGCAGATCTATTAATATAGAGTATAACCATCTTAACACAATTAAGTAAAAAAAGTGAGGTATATATTAACCAGTGTGAAGTAAGTGTTCCTAATTCTATATGAAATCAGCACATTGTACCCCATAAATGCATTAATGTATACATGATATATGTGTTTATGATCTAATAAAAAACAAACAACATTATGTGAAGTTTGGATTTAGTAGAGGGGTCACAGTTGGGGATCTGGAAGGTGATATGTGGCCCCACAACTCCAGGTTCCCCACGCCACTCTGGGCAATGGCTTTTTGGATTTGATTCCAAAAACACAAGCAACGAAAGCAAAAACAGACAAATGGGATTATAATAAGTTAAAAAACTTTTGCACAGCCATCAATAGAGTGAAGAAACACCCTGCAGAATAGGAGAAAATGTCTGCAAATCTATACACATGCTAAGGAGTTAACATCCAACTAAAACAATTCAATGGCAAGAAAGCAAATGACCCAATTTAAAATGGGCAAAAGATCTGATATACATGCAATCCTCAAGTTACAAACATTTGACTTACGTACAACTCACACATACAAATGGAGGCTGTTACTTACAATGGAAGTTTTCGAGTTACAAACATCCAACTGATGTACTACTCACACTTAATGAACAGAGGCTATTACAGGCAAATTGTAAATATGTCTGTTCCAACTTACATACAAATTCAACTTAAGAACAAATTTTCAGAACCTATCTCATTCTCAAAAGAAGGCATACAAATGGCAAAAAGTATATGGAAAAATTCTCAACATCACTAATCATCAGGAAAACGTGTTAAAAATGAGATATCACTTCTCACCTGTTAGAATGGCTGTCATTAAAAGACAAAAAATAACAAGGTGTTGGCAAGGATGTGAAGAACAGGAAACCCTCGCACACTATTGGTAAATGTAAATTAGTACATGATGGTTCTCAAAATTTAAAACCAGAACTACTATGTGATCCAGTAATTTCACTACTAGATATGTATTTAAAGGAAATAAAATATACTGAAGAGATCTCTGCATTCCCATGTTTGTTGCCACTATTCGTAGTAGCCGAGATACAGAATTAACCTAAGTGTGCATCAGTGGATGAATGGAGAAAAATGTGGTATATCAAACACAATGGAATATATTCAGCCACAAAAAAGAAATAAATCCTGTCATTTGTGATAACATAGATGAACCTTGGAGGACATTATTTTAGGCAAAATAAGCCAGGAACAGAAGGACAAATAAAGCAAAATTTCACATTTATGTGGAATCTAAAAAAGTTGATCTCATAGAAGGTGAGAGTCGAATGGTGGTTACCAGGGCTAAGATGGAGAAGGATTGGAAAGGGGATGAGAGATGTTTGCCAAAGGATACAAAATTTCAGTTAGAAAGGAGGAATAAGTTCAAGAGTTCTATTGTACAACATGGTGACTAAAGATAATAATGTATTCTCAAAAAATGCCGTGAGGGTAAAGTGTTCTCACCACAAAAACTGCTAACTATGTGAGGGGTAATATATATGTTAATAGCTAAATTTAGTCATTTCACAGAGATATACACTTTATGTTGCACATGATAAATCTATATAATTTTATCTGTCAATTAAAATAATTTTAAATCAAAAAATAAAGGACAATGACTCAAGGGTAAGTTATTAAATATTTTTAAATGAGAATGCAGTTTATTTTTCTGACATTGACCCATTCTTCCTTTTCAACAATGCAATCTTATTACTAAACATAGCTTGTTATTACTATTAACATATTACTTTTAGTTTGACCTTTAAATAAAATATATTTTCCATTCTATTTATTATACTTTCTTTTTCAGGATCACTATCCATATGTTTTAATTTTATGGTGTGTCTCTATATATCTCTCATACTCTGTTACATTTTCCCGTTTCTTAATCTTTTCTACATAATAGAAGATTTCTTATAACTTATTTTCTGAACTGATGCTTTTATTTTCTGCAAAGTTAATTTGGTTTTTCAATTTGACTTCTTATGATACATTATAAAATTATGTTCCCTCCTATTTCAGAAAAATCTATCTTTATCACTGCTAACTCTTTTTTTAAATTTTATTTTTGTTTTGTTTTTCATACAACTAATGTCTATCACCATTTGTTTGGTTACCATCTCATCACTTACTTCTTTTCTAATGAAAATCATGTTTTTCTCAAATTTAAATAAAAATTGAATCACTTTATCTCTGCCTTTGAATCAGAGAATTTTTTTTTAATTTCAACAACCTGTGACAGAGTGTTCTGCTATCACCACAACCCATGGTGACTAAGGGATTCAAGTAGTATTGTCCCTGAAAGAATAACAACCCACATCAGCATTAATTCAGCTGAGAGATGATTGTGAAGTAGAGGATCTTTTTGACATCTTGCTGAAAACTATACCACTTCTTCCAACAGGTGACTTTCAAGGTGGCCCTCCAGTATTCAATGTTCCACTAGTGCTACGTGTAGGAAAATGTCTCCCAAAATGCCGATGTCTCAATAATTTTCTTCTCCAGCTTCACAGTCAATTCAGATTTTCCTTCACTTCCATTGTAAGAGTTATTCCATAAAGAGTAGAATGGAAGGCAAATCAAACAAAGCATCTTCAATTCTTCATGCAAGGAGCGAAGAATTGATCACCTTTTGTCTTTTGAGTATCATTTTTGTCAGCAAGGAGGCTTCTGTTTACTTCACCTGGTTTCTTCTCCCAAATAAGAATCGTTCCCTTTGATTTTAGTCATATCATTCTCTCCTGAATGTTTTCTGACTATTGTCTAAAGAAAGCTGTGACTATGTGACCACTGTCTACCAAATGATGATTACTGGAGATTTTGACTCTTAAGAAACTTTGGATACCTGAAATGATACATCAATCCACCAACTTTTTCTGTTACAGGTGTGTGTCTTCAGATAGGCAAACAGGGTGGGGTTTACAATAGTGATAAAGCTCAAGGTGTTATAGGAAGAGCTGTCTTCTCTCACCTTTTTTTCCTTAGTATCTTAATTCCAAGGTCATCATGGTAGCAGGCATGGGGGCAGGGAGTCTAAATCTGCCACTGGGAACATTGTAGAATACCTAGATCCCTGCTGTTGTGGAAAGGAATTAGGTACCAGGTCTGTACACATAACCCAGAGAAGAAGCTCTCTTTCTTTGTCATGTTACATTACTTTGTAATGTAATTACAAACACGTGTAATTAGTATCTCAGTCACCAAAATAATTGATTATTCCATATCAGCACAAAATCATGACCTAAAGGGACCTTGGATTATACCAAAGACCAAGGAAGGTTGCAGAGGCCGGTGAGAGCAGGATCTTCTGTGCTCTCTGGAAACTTCTAGAATTACCCACCTATATTTCTAAAAGCCAAGTATATTTTCTTTGATGATTCCGTATTCACTAAGTTGCCACTAGTCGTTTAGCCAGTTTTAAGAGTTAGAAAGATTCTGGGATCTGGCATCATTTGTAACATAGGCTCAAGTGAGCTGACAGTTTTCTCTTTGATAAAATAAAAAAAATGTGACCAAACTTTTCATGAGATCATTAGTAATTTATAAGAAGTTCCTCACACGATGCATAGCATCGGTAGGTGCTGATGTAAAGATGACTGTGTACAATTTGTACCGCCACTGTTAACCAAGCTAAACAAAATGTTCCTGATAATATAGGTTACACTTGAAAAGACACGTTTGACCCTAAATGTTTGAACCCGCAGAAGCAACTCCAAGCGTATCCGCAAGAGTACGCTTGGTGCATTTCAGCTTACAAATGGGGCCTGAAGTCAGCACTTAGCAAAGTGACAAAACCCAACAGCCCACTTGGATGGCTGTGGTTGGGAGGATTGATGCATGTGTCTTGCTTGTGTAATCACTTGGTGTGAGGTCTGCAAACTGACACTCTCTGCTCTGAACCTCACCAATTGGACATTCCCCAAAGTAAAGAGGCTTGGTTTAATTCCAGCACAAGCCACTGAGAAACGGTCTCGGCACAAAGTCTCTGAAATGAATGCATTCAGATTAGTGTGGACTAATTTACAGGGAAATGGGGTGAACTGCATCTAGTCATTGCCCAAAAGGCTAAAGGTTGACTCTCTGTCAGAGCTTATCCTAGGTAAAGATCAGTCTAATTTATATCCTGCCTCAAATGTATCTGTCTTATCAGTGGGTGATCCTGCTGCCCCAGGGTTCATGGAATGCAGATGTTATACATAAACCAAAGAGAAAAGGCAGCATAGAAGTAAATGAGAAATCCCTGTGTAAACCACTTTTTAAGATCTGTGAGTAATTATATGTGGTAACCTTGTGAAAAAGGCATATGACATAGTATTTTACTGAAAAGTACATCATTTTATCTCTCAAGTCCACAAGACGATCCATATTTTTAAATATTCTTATGAGGCTAAGTCACAGACATAATATAATTTGTTTCCACATATATACATTTCACTGGAAGTTGCTTTACTCTCTACCACATGATATTTTTATTTTTGTACTTCAAAAATATTCAGCACTATTTCATTGTGTTTAAATTAGAATCATTTAGATCATTAAATGATCATTTAGAATCATTCCTTAGTTCCTATAGATTTAACATTTGCAAAGTAGTTTACACATGTTATCCATTTCTTTTGAAGGGCTAATCTCATGAAATTTGTAGGACAGGTAGTTATTTTTCTATTTACAGAAGAAGAAATAAGCTCTCAGCAGGAAAGTGAGTTTGTAGCTGAAGCTAGCCTGCAGCAGAAGGAGAGCCTAAATATGATAGCTATGATTCCCCATCCAGGACACTTGTCACTCTACGCTACACCTTCCCAGAGATGGCAGATTATGCAAAGCAAGTTGGAAATGAATTCAGCTAATGTGCCCTGAGGATGGGCTAGTCATCTCCCACAATCTTGGATTATCTATTCTAATGTAGTGGCATTCCAAAAGAAAAGTTTTTCATGGCATTATCTCCCTAAGAATGATGTAAAGTTCTCTTTTTCAGACACAGAAAAGACATCCTGTTCCTTCAGTAAATGAACCTCTGACATAGTCACAAGACTGACTAGACTCTCTGAGAGTCAAAGGCTTGGCTGACTCTACAAAGAACCCACAGGGTCAGCCCCGGAGTCTGCAGACGTGATCCAACTGCCCACCCCACCCCGACGTGCATGGTGGTCACCAGGGGCCCAGTGAGCCCCTAAGCAAAGGCAAAAGCACACATGCCCCATCTTCTTATTGTGATTCAGCAACCACCTGCCCAGGCAATTACTTAAAATACCGCCTTAGGAAGCCTGGGTTTACGCATTCAAGCTTGACTCAAGGTATCCTATCCTGACCTTCAGGCTGCAAGAGACTAGAACTTAGTTCGCCATTCCAAAAATCAAACTGCCCTGATTTGGATCTTTTCTTTTGCCTTCTGAATACCTCCCATGAAGCATCCCCACTCCAAGGCCACATTCCAACACCTCAGCGCCTTTGGTTACATTCCTCGGGGAGGGGTTTGGGCTTCACATGCCACATATGATTCATACCAGAGTAGTATGTTTTCATTATCTGAAGCTAAACAGATTAATATACATTTATAAAACCCATTTGTTTCCTGAAAATTTGGCTCAAGAAGATCTGAGTAATCCCTCTGGCTAGTGGCTTAAATAACCACTAGCAGCATCTGTGCGTCGTGGGCAAAACCAGGCAGCAAGGCAGGAGAGAAAAAAGAAATGCCAGCACACAGACGAACATTCCCTGCTTTGGTGTGGGGGCTCCCTTAGAACAGCTGCTCAGTGTCAAGTTTTTAACTAAACAAGTAACCCTCACATGCTTTCTCGTGGGGAACAAGAATTGCCATACTCCAAGCAGACAGAATGCACTAAAAATGTGGTCATGAGGCTTAACGTCAGGACTTGCTAATTTCCAGTTGCTTAGTAGATTAGTGAGGTAATGAGATGTTTTTACAGCCTCCGTTTACCAAAAAAAAAAAGGCTTTGTAAAACTTTGAGGAAAAGGGAAATAGTAGAATATAACTAGGGAATTATTTAAACCTTCTGAAATTTCTAGATCATTTTTTTTTTGACAAGTGGAATCTGGTGAAGCATAGGAGAACCCACATACTGGTATAAATATCTTATTAATAGGAAGAAAATATCACTCTACCTAATACCTAACATGTGTCATGTTGATATCCTTTAAATTTGAATCAATCACATGGTTTGATGATTTTATTTTTCTGGTTTGTGGGAGAAGTCAAAAAGCAAATCGCCTTTAGTTATATGCTGCATAAACCAGTCATATCAAAAAGGTGATATTATATTAAACTGGGACTGTTCCTGAAAGTTCTTTATGAATTTTTAATATGGGAAGATTGTGAAAGGAAATAGCTCATCCTGGCCTCAGGTTTTTTCACTCGTGAATGAAAAGATTGACTTTGTTTATCCTGAATTCCTCTTCCATCCTACTGTTGAATGACTTTATGACCGAACTCACACCAGGGGGGTGGTAAACCCAAATCTTTGGTGGACAGTCTCTATTGCCTCTCTTTGTAGATTTGATTCCAATTCCCTTTGTCTAAGTAATCAAAAATAGTAGGTCAGCCTCAAGAACTACCCCCCTTCTACTTGTTCCTTTTGGGGTACTTTTATTATCTAGATTAAAGTGGACAAACAAATAAGTAGTGCAAGCGATTTGCATCGTCAATAAAGACAAGATTATCTGAAAATTGTATACAATGTTTATAGAAAACATCATCTGCTGTGTTACTCAAACATCTTAGGAAGGCTAGAGAAAAATTCTGTTTGAATTTAAATTAAGGAAAAATGTAGATGCATTTATCTACATTTTAGGAATGTTAGGAAGTAGAATCTATGCAATGTGCACATGTCATATTTTTCCATTCACTTAGCAGCCAGAAAACAGAAAGCCAGAGTCCCTGGTGAGTTACGTTGATCCTGCCTTCGTAAGTGTGCAATGGTATCTTTCCTCTCTGCTCCCTTTAAGCTGCCTCAGTCTAAGTCATTTTGAATTGTCCTATTATTGATATTTAATTTCAATTATTTCAAACACACATTTTTGGAAGGAGGAAACACTGGCCACCGTATAGACAACAATATAATTAGTTAAAAAAATGATATAGTCAAAATTTCCAGTAAAGTCAAATGCAACATTGGCTAATATTTGAATATACAAAAAAGCATGTCATTGGAGAAAACACCTTGAAGAGCACATGTGATCATACTAAAGCCATTCTGCTGTGTATTTTTAATCCACAGTGATCAGAAATTAGGCACCAGAATCATTTCTAGGTTTTAGCCTTAAGTTCTGAGGCATTTTAGATCACCTAGGCACAATGTCGAACTCAATTGGCTTCCTTCCTACCTCCTTTCCTTTTTTCCTCTTTTCCTGGAAGAAATGGATACCAAGATTCTAGCCAGGAAAGGACCAGGGACGGATAATTATAAATACAGCTCAGAAACGATTCAGCTATTGACTTGGGGGAGATGCAAAAATAAAAAAAAAAAAGTAATGTAAAACTCTAGTATTAGCCAGACATCATTTAACTAAAGCAGAATTATGATGATTCAGTTTCATTGTAACCTTTTTAGAGAGATAAGAACCTAAAGTAACAGCAGACCTCACTTTCACATACTGAAGGCATGGGTCTGAGACTAACAGGGCTCCAGCTACTTTTTTGTATAAAAATATCTTATGAGCGAGTAACACAGTTTGAAAGCCCGATTTAAGAAGAACTGCAACTTCTAAGAACTGGAATAACGATCCAAATCTAGGGGGAAAGTAATATGAACAAAAGCATACTAGCTTGAACCCACATCCTCTGACAAGAAACCGTTTACTGAACAATTTACTGCTCTGCTGAGATGAAATATGAATTTTGCCCAGAAAAATTTTACAAAAGTGAAAGTCGCACATAGAATAGAGAGCAGTCTAAAAATTGTCTCCTGAAAATAAAACCCATGTATGCAGCCTTCAAATAAATCTTCCTAAAATGCAATTTTGATTACAAATTCATGTGTTTATTTGAACATTTTTAAGGCATTTGATTAGATGTAGTAGGAAGAAGCAAAGGTGAAGAAAACCATCCCCTGTAACACAATCCAATTTGTTGGTTTACTTCCTAAAGGCTCAAATTCCTTAACCAGATACAAGGTCTTTGCCTGTCTCTCACTTCTTCCTTTTCTTCTTTCCTTCTTCCCTGTCCTTCCTTTTTTCCTTCCCTCCTCTCCATCTCCTTCTTCCTTCCTTCTTTTCTTTCTCTTTCCTTCCCTTTGTATCTTTTTTTTTAATCTCCGATTAATATGAGGGTACATACAATTTAGGTACATAGTTTGCATTTGTGAGGTTAAAGTCCAAGTTGTAGCTGTGCCGTCCACCCAGGAAATGTGCCATAGAACCATGTGTTGTACCACCAAACCCACCAAACCCACCACCACCACCACTTTCATCCAACTAAGGTTTTCTCTTTTGTGAGCCTGTAGTCGTTGATCTACTAGTTTCAATTTAATACTGGGTGCATGTTATGGTTGTCTTTCCATTCCTGTGATTCTTCACTTAGGAGGATGTTCTACAAGTCCAGCCAGGTTGTTACAAAAGATGCAAATCTTCATCTTTTTATGCAATAGTATTCCATGGTGTATGTGTGTGTGTATATATACATATATGTATGTATCACAGTATATTAATCCATTCATGTGTTTTAGGACACTTGGGTTATTTCCACATCTTTGTGATTGTGAACTGAGCTGCTATAAACATTCAAGTACAAATGTCTTTGTGTAAAAATGTTTTTTGTTTTTTTTTCTTTTGGGTAGATAGCTAGTAATGGGAATTCATGGTCAAATGGCATCTCTACTTTAATTCTTTTAGGAGTCTCCATACCTCTTTCCATAAAGGCTGTACTGGTTTGCAGTCCCATCAATGGTGCAAGAATGTACCCTTCTGTCCATACCCACACCAGCATCTGTTGCCGTGGGATCTTGTGATGTGGGCCATTCTCACTGGGGTTAAGTGATATCGCAAGGTGGGTTTCATTTGCACTTCTCTGATAATTATGGGTGATGAGCATTTTTCACGGGTTTGTGGGCCACTCTTCTGTCTTTGTGAGAAAAGTTTCTGTTTACGCCTCTTGCCTAGTTTTAAACGGGGTGGTTTTCTCTTTTCTTGGTGCTTTGCTTGAGTTCTTTGTTGATTCTGGTAATTAGCCCTTCGTCAGATTTGTAACGTGGAAATATCTTCTCCCTTTCTGAATGTTGCCTCTTTGCTTTGTGGATTGTGTCCTTAGCCATGCAAAAACTTTCAACATGATCAAGTCCCATTTATTTATTTTTGTTGCTTCTGCCATTGCTAGTGAGGTCTTCTCCTTTCCCTAAGCCAATACGATTAAAAGTTTTTCCCACTCTATCTTGTAGAGTTTTTATAGTTTTGTGCCTTGGATTTAAATCTTTTATCCATTGTAAGTTAATTTTTGTCAGTGGTGAGAAGTGTGTGAATTTCAGTCCCTTGCATGTGGCTAACCAGTTCTCCCAGCACCATTTATTAAATAGGGATTCTTTTCCCTGGTGTATGCTTTTTAAAAATTTTATCAAAGATGAGATGTCTATAAAGGCTGGTTTCATCTCTATATTTTCAATTCTTTTCCATAGATCTATGCCTCTGTTTTTATGCCAATACCATGCTGTTTTGATCACTATAGACTTCTAGTATAATCTGAAGTCTGGTAAAGTGATGCCTCTAGATTCATTCTTATTTGGTACAATTATGTTGGCTATTAGGGGCTTTTCTGTTCCATACAAAATGTAGAACTATTTTTTCAAGATTTTCAGAGTATGACACTGGTTTTTATGTTGTTGTTGTAACTATTTTTTCAAGATTTTCAGAGTATGACACTGGTTTTTATGTTGTTGTTGTTGTTTGTTTGTTTGTTTTGAGACAGAATCTCACTTTACTGTGGCATCACAGCTCACAGTAACCTCCAACTCCTGCGCTTAGGTGATTCTCTTGCCTCAGCCTCCTGAGCAGCTAGGACCACAGGCAACTGCCACAATGCTCGGCCATTCCTTTCCTTTGCTGCAGTTTGGCCGGGGCTGGGTTGGAACCTGCCATCCTCTGTATATGGTGTCAGGGCCCTATCCACTGAGCCACGGGCACCACCTGACACTGGGATTTTAATGAGGGTTGCATTCGATCTGTAGATTGCTTCAGGTAGTATAGACATTTTAACAATGTTGATTCTTTCAATATATAAGCATAATATGTTCTTCCATCTGTTAACATCCTCTGCTATTTCTTTTCTCAGTGGTTCAGAATTCTCTCTGTAGAAATCCTTTGCATCCTTTGTTAAATATATTCCAAGATATTTCATTTTCTGATCGTCTCAATAGATGCAGAAAAGGCATTTGACAAAATACAGCATCTTTTCTTGATACGAACTCTTACTAAAATTGGCATAGATGGAACACTACTTAAACTGGTAGAAGGCATCTATAACAAACCCACAGCCAACATCATATTGAATGGAGGAAAGCTGAAAGTGTCCCTGCTTAGAAGTGGAACCAGACAAAGATGTTCACTATTGCCACTATTATTTAACATAGTGCTTGAAGTTTTAGCCAATGCAATCTGACAATAGAAGGATATTAAAAGTGTCCATATGGGGACAGAGGAGGTCAAAGTATCACTCTTGTCTGATGATAGATCTTATACTTAGAAAACCCCAAAGACTCAATCACAAGACTCCTGGAAGTGATCAAGAAATACAGCAAGGTCTCATGATGTAAAATCAACATACACAAATCAGTAGCCTTCATATATGTCAACAGTCAAACTGAGAATCAAATCAAAGATACAATACCCTTCTGTTCTTTCTTGGTGTCATTGTTTTCTTGTTGCTTTTGTTTATCTCAACCTATTCTTTCTGGCTCTCACCCACTACTGAAAATGTGTTTATGTTTCAACAAACTAAGCCTTTCCCCTCAACTTTAAGATTTCATTCCCTTCATCTCCCCACTGCAGACAGATCTGCCCAGACCATCATCTCTACATGCTGGAACTCCTCCCATTTTTTAGAGTCCAACTCAAATACTTCCCTACCTTGGACCTTGACATTTGACCAATGGAATCAAACTATTGCTCTGTTGCCGCCTACCTGTGTGACTTTACAAAACTTAACTAAATTCTCCACAGCCTTTGTTTTCTCATCTGTAAAATGGAGATAGCACTTACCTCAGAAGGTTATTTTGAAATTTAACTGACATAATACTATATAAGTAAATTGCTTAGCACAACGTGGTACAAAGCAAAGACCTACAAATATCTGCTAGCATGATGCTATTTTTTGCCAATAGCAACAAAAAAGGAAATGAAAGAAATCTGTCTTGCATATTATACAATATGATCATAAATATATATTGAGTATTTTAATTCTTTTTTCCAAAAATTAGTTTTTTCATTTTTATGTTGACAGAAATATGATATATGATTTATTAGGAACCTATGCATTTAGGTTTCTACCTTCCAGAAATGCCCACTGCCTTCTAAACCCTTCACGTGTCCATCTCCAACTCAGATTCACCCATCTTACATACATATATGTCTTTGTTAGACATAATCTCTTAGTTGAGTATTCTCAGATCTTCAGTTTTAAGACACTTTATCATATCTTGTCTCACTGAATGTGTGTATATTTGTCATATGTCCTAATCCATCATAAACTCCTTAACATTGGGAATGACTCCTTAGTTTCTAATAACTTTCATTTTATATTTTGTTCATACACTAATTCATTCCTCGATTCATCCACTTATTTATCTCCTCATTTTCACGGAGTGTGTATGCCTGAGTGTTTCCACTAGGTCAGAGTGCAGGCGGGTAAGACAGGGTCGCCTGCTTGGCCACTTGCTGGATTGCCTCAGCTTCTCTGACATGGATTTTACAGCTGGCACATGTTTTTATGTATGTTGGATTATACCTACAAATACAAACATGTTAGAGAATCACCTGGTAGAGTCACTGTGGATGTTACATCATTGTCAATGCTTTTCTCGTATCTTCACCAACAAATTAGTTGTTAGAAGAAGGACCCCGCCTCAGGAACATTGTACTCCAAGTAAACTAATCTTTCATTTAGTTGCAGCACATGTGTGCCTGGATCAGTACTTAAACCCTTCGTAAAGGCAGCTATGAGGGGGGGAATAATAGGGAGTGAGAAAAATGCAAACCCCAATGCAACAAATATTCAGCTCCCTAAGTCGAAATTGTTGACTGTTGCTGTCATTGCAGTTTTTAGAAAGTGAGGAAGTTGTTTATTTCATTAAACTTGGATTCCTGGGAAAACAGAATTTCCTTCCAGTGACCAGAGAGTAGTCTGTGTTCTTCATACACTCTAATGTCAGATTGCATTGCTGATTTCTGCTGGAACATTTTTTGTGGCCTAAGGGTACCCTGAATTTTTCCCTCTATTCTTTCTGTTTGCTGTGTCAGCAGGGTTGGCGTGACCAAATTCTCATCCAAAGTCAAGCTTTATTTGATCCCATGCCTTAAAAATCAAACTAATCTATTACATGTAGAGTATGGCACATTTTTGCTCTCTGTAATTTCCAACTTACAATTAAAATAATTTGTATCATACATAACCCTGTAGGTAGCCTGATTATTGCCGAGAGTATTTGGAGACTATATCAGTTTCATAGAATTTCTACTTTATGTTTTCATGATTCAATATTAACTATGGGAAAACCTCAAGATTTTATTTTCTGGTTACATTTTCAAAAGTTACTATTCCCTTTCTAGGGGCTTAAATCACTTTGGAAGAAATAACTATGTGTAATAATAAAAATTCATACTTCATTTTTGGCACTTTTATAGAAAAGTTTTAGAATAAAAAATATTAGAGGTAAAGCACCCATATGATTTTATTTAAAAGCTAGAATTTAGAAAATACCTGTTCATTGCTTCTTCTTCAGATGGAAAACCAAATACACAATTCTCTAAATGGGGTCTATCTTTCTCACACTGCACTACATTGTAAATTTAAAAAGCCTTCAAACTTTACAGAATGCTATTCCTCCTTGATAGCTTTGTTAGGAGACATTGCACTTGCTTAATATACTTTAACTCCTAGAATTAATGTCTAAATCGTAAACTTCCATAGCCCATTTTTTTTCTGAGCCACATTAAGTGAATAAGTCATTTCACATTACCCTTGCTATATTTAAAGTCAGTGCATCCAGGTTACCTCATAATACTGTCACTAAAAGAAATGCTTGCAGAATGTGATCCAAGTTTACAAAGAATAAATCCATAAGTATCCACCACCTAAGCTAAAATGTCAGAAAATTAACAAACTATTTTGGTGTTTGACAGAATCAAGGTGTATTATTCTTACAATTTGCATAGAACGGAGTAAACCAATGTATAGACAATGCTGTTTCATTGACACAAATATCATTTTAGATTAATATTGCAAAAATATGCCAAAATGTGCATAAGTCAAATATATAACTTGACACAGTCAAGAGATAAATTTTTAAATGCAGAAGGAAAGATACATGATTTATTTATTATAGTGTAGGATTGTTAAAGTTACTCTGTCTATGTGAAAAATTACCCCAAAACTCAATGTGCAAATAATCATCTCAGAGATTCGGAGGTTGAGGAATTCAGACAAGACTCAGAATGTACGGTCTATCTCTGATCTTTGATGTCTGAGGTCTTACCTGGTGGACTGAAAGATGAGGGTCCACAATCATTTCTAGGCTGCATACTCAATGGTGTGGCGGTTGATGCTGCTTGTTTAAAGCTGCCCACATGGGCTTCCTCACAGAATGGGGGGTGGACAGATCCCGAGGAGAGCATCTCAAGAAAGATGTAGCCATCAGCAACCTTGACTGCTTTTGGGATCCAGCCTTAACAAACTCATTCAGATTTAATGAAAATAGATTTCTCAGATTTGGCTCTTGACAGTGGTGGCAAAGTTCTGACAAAGCATGATAATGGAAATATTTCTGGGGCCATTCTTAGAAAACGCAAGAAATAATAAATACCTGATTAGGATAGAGAACACTCCGCTCACCCCAGAAAGTTCCCTCTGCCCTTCCCAGTCAATTCTAACCCACTCTCTCCCTGACTGAATGACTGTTGTGATTTATTGTGTCACGATTAATTTTGCCTCTTCTAAAACTTCATGTGAATATAATGATACAACTTGTCGTCTTCAATATCTGCTTTTTAGTCTCAGCATGATACCTACTAGACTTAATTTGGGTTATTGGCTACACAGGTAGGGTTTATTCTCTTCTTTTTGCTGTACAGTATTTCACTGGGTACTTCCATCAATGAACATGTGGGCTATTTTCACTTTGGGACCATTATGAGTAACGATGCTATGAATATTCTTTACAAGTTCTTTTGTGAAGGATATATTTTCATTTCTCTAGGGTAAATATATAGAAGAAGAATGTGCTGGGTCATAGAGTAGGGTTATGCCTAACTACATGACAAACTACAAAACCATTTTCCTTAGTAGTTGTGACATTTTACACAACTACTAATGACACATTCTTGCCTACATTTGGTGTTGTCTGTCTTTTTTTTTAATCTCAGGTATTCTGATTGATGTGTAGTGGTAACTTACTGTGATTTTAATTTGAATTCCCTTAATTACTAACGAAGCTGAGCAATTTCTCATGTGCTTATTGAATATTCATAACTTTTCTTTGGTAAAATACCTGTTTCAATCTTTTCTCATGTTTATTATCTGCCTTTTTAGTGAACTATCAAAGTTTTTATTTACTCTGCTTGTAAGGACTTTTTTGTCAACTTCATTCTTCTGGCTAGCCTTCTCTTTTTCTTAATGATGTCTTTTAATGAGAAGTTTGTAACTTGACATAGTCTAATTTATCAATTTTTCTACTTTTGTTGACTACTTCTTTTTGTCAAATACACGATATTTGCCAACATTAAAGTCATGAAGATATTCTTTTATATTTCCTTCTAGAAGCTTTATAATTTTAGTTTTTAGGTTCTAGTCTGTGATCTATGTTAAGTGAGTTTTATTTATAGTGGAGGTCAAGCTATGGCTCATGTCTTCCCCATATGTATATCCAGTTGTTCTAGTACCATTTGTTAAAGGAAATTTCATTATAGAACTGCTCTGATGACTTTGCTGAAAATCAATTAATCCTATACTACATATTCTGCTCCATCTGAACTATTTGATAATCTTTACTCTAGCACTACACTGTCTGATATCTTTAGAGTACTTTTTTTTTTTTTAAGACAGAGTCTCATTTGTCAGCCTGGGTTGAGTGCTGTGGTTGCATAGCTCACAGCAACCTCAAATTCTTGGGCTCAAGTGTTCCTCGTGCCTCAGCCTCCCAAATAGCTGAGACTACAGGTGCCCGCCAGTATGTCTGCATGTTTTTTTTATTTTTAGTAGAGACAGGGTCTCACTCTTGCTCAGGCTGGTCTCAAACTCCTGAGCTCAAGCAATCCAAGGCCTTAACCTCCAAAGGTGGTAGGATTACAGGAGTAAGCCAATGCACCCAGCCTATAGTACATCTTAAAAGTCATGTATTTTACATATTTCAAGCTTGTTTTAATTTTCAAGACTCCTTCAGCTATTCTAAGTCTTTTTTTTTTTTTTAAATAAATTTTGAAATCAGCTCATCAGTTTCTAGAAAAGGAATAGTAAGACTTTGGGATTGCTTCGAATCTATAAATACATTTGGGGAAAGTTGACATATTAACAATATTAAAGTTTTCAACCCATGAACATGATATATTTTTTTATTTAGGTATTTTGCATTTTCTATTATCAAGGTTTTATATTTTTTTATTTTGGATCTCTTGCCCTGTTTATGTTAAATCTATTCCTAAATATTTCATGTTTTCTAAGGGTAGTGAAAATGGCATTTCAAACTAATTACAGCATTATAGTATTGAGATATTTAGAATTACAATTGATTTTTATTTATTGACATTTTTATACTTCCACTTAACTGAATTCATTTATTAATTCTAGTAGTTGCTTCATAGTTTATGATTTTCTATGCAAGGATCCAGGTCTACTGGAAATAGAGATAGTTTTGCTTCTTGTTTTCCAATCTGTGTTATCTTACTTTATTTTTTGCTTTATTGCACTAGAAAGGGCCTTCTTTTCAGTACTTAGTGCTTATTTCAGTCTTAAAGGGAAAATGTGCAGACTTTGACCATTTGATATGATGTTAAATGCAGGTGCTTCTCCTAGCTTATAACACTAGGGAGGGAAGTCCTAGTCCCAGTTTTCTGACTTTTAAAACTCATTAATGAATATTGCTTTTGTCAAATAGTTTTTATACATCTATTGAAATCATTTTTCTCCTTTTGTGTATTAATATTATGAATTATACTGGAAAACAGTATGACAATGCCTCAAAAATTTTAAAATGGAATTACCATATGATCTACTGGTATTTTATTTTTTTAAGTTTTCTTTTCTGTTCCCGCTATAATCTCCTTTCTTTCCTTCCTTCCTTCCTTCCTTCCTTCCTTCCTTCCTTCCATCTGTCTTTATCTCAATTTGTTTTGATTTTACTCCTTTCAATTTGAGGCTTCTCCTAAATGTGTCATGACCTGTGTTGTCACATCATATTTACGAATTAGGCCCTCAGGGTGGTTAGCAGTCCAGAGTGAGAGAGGAGGTGTAGAAAGGGGGTTCCTACAGGGCCAGCTCCCTGGTCTATTCCCTGAGGAACACCGCAAATATCTATGCTGAGGTTGTATTATTTGCTGGCTTTCTTTGTTTGTTTGTTTAACCATCCAGTTTCTCTGGAGTAGAATTTTTCAGGTTTCTATGGGGATGATGGTCGGAGGCAGGGAGAATGTTTTAAGTCTGGGTGAGGAAAGAAGTTTCCTTTCACTTACTCTCCCTATTTTTACCCCCCCTCCACATCTCTAGTCTCCCTTATATCTGGTCTTACCGAGACTGGAGCCTCTTGAGCTTGTTTCCTACAGAAAACAAGGCTGCAGGCCCCAACTGGAGTCAGGGCCAGGGCCAGTCCCTGCCTGGGGTGGATTTCAATCCCTGACTTGTTTACAGCTACCTCCGTGGGGCCTGTACCTCCAAAGCCAGAACCCCTCCAAGGTTCTGTGAAGCAAACTGACTCAAATCTATTGATATTGTGAACTCTGCAGCCTCTCAAATTATGATTTTTATAACTTTTCCTGGTTTGCTAACTCACACATCTCTTCTCCAATTCTGTTTCAATGGGTATAAATGGTTAGCCTGCTGAAACCTTCTCATTACCTTTACGGGATAATATGCTTTTTTGAAAAATTCCTTTACTGCCATTTTTATTTGGGTTTTAGTAGACAGAAGAGATAAAAATATGCCAGTGTGCCGGCATTCTTTGCTTGAATTTGCAATGTTGCAATGTTAATTTAGTTATTCCCCAGAGAGCAGAAACAGAATTCTTAGTCCAGGTAGAGTGGCCTTGCAGCTAATGAAGATGAAATTTTAAGTAAATAAAATGTATAAATTGACTTCCTGTGTTCATGAATGTTGAGCATAACACATTTTCTTTGCATGAATTCAGAATACAAGAATGTGTTCTCTCCTTTCATCCATTTTAGATTTCAAGTATTATCATCTCCACTATGTAGATGTTAGATGGACAGAAAGATGATAAACAAATAGAGAATACATAGATGTGTGTATCCCCCATTGCTGAGATTTTTAAAATGCAGCAGAGCTGTTCCTAAAGAACGTGAATAAAATTGCAGCTAGGTGAAGAAATTCTTGTCAGTGCTGTCAGTCTCTGATTGGTAGATGATAAATATAGCCTAAAAATTAAGCTGTTAGGAAATTCATGTCTCTCTGCCAGCTCAGCCGAAAACAGGAAGCTGTCATAGACTAGAAACTCTACAAGATGGTGTAGATGGACTTAGAACTATAAGATTTCTTCGGTGGATTAACGTTGTAGTTTTGCTCCAAACCCAAAACATGGGGAACACTGGATGTATAATTATGTTTGCATTTGGCTCTTTTCTGTTGGCATTATTACTCTTGGCTTAAGACTGTTTAAGAGCTGGAATGTCTTTAGTCTTTTATTTACTTATGATGTTCAGAATTGGCAGAGTTTGTACATTTAGGACTCTATAACAAATGCTAGATTAACGGAGTTGTTGAATGTCCTTTTGTTAGAATATAAAGCATTCTATTTAGCCCATCAAAATAGATTTTAGGTACATTCTTTGCTTTTAAAACTTGCCCACGTCTTTCAATAGGAAAACACAATCAAGGAATCAAATCCATGACGCTCTTGTTGCAAAAGCAATGTTTACCAGAAGGTGAGATATTTTGATGTTGGTAATATTTTTAGGAAGTTTCCAAAAATAATCCAATTAAAGTATAGGGTAAAATGGAGTCAGAGATAAGTAAATTTCCAAGATACCTTGCCAAGATAACTGCGCATTCAACTCAAGACTATACAACTATCAGCTCAGGTACCCAAAATTTATCTACAAACCACAGTGAATGGAGAAATTTGAGCTGGTCTCCAAGATCATTGTCTCAGAGAATGTAGCAATTTATAACCTGAAGTTCATTTTCTTAATCTGGTATATATTTTTTTTTAGTTCATATAAGGAGACTACTCAAGTTTGATTTTAATATTGAAACATATTGTCATAGAGGCTACTCTGGAGTGCTATTTTATTTTATTTTATTTTATTTTATTTTATTTTATTTTATTTTAAGACAGAGTCTCACTACGTCACCCTCAGTAGAGTGCCATGGGGTCACAGCTCACAGCAAGCCCAAAGTCTTGGGCTTAAGCAATTCTCTCGCCTCAGCCTCTCAAGTAACTGGGACTACAGGTGCCCACCACAACACCCAGCTATTTTTTGGTTGTAGTTGCCATTGTTATTTGGCAGGTCCAGGCTGGATTTGAACCCACCAGCTCCAGTGTATGTGGCTGGTGCCTTAGCCGCAAGGTGCCAAGCCTGGAATGCTATTTTAATGTCAGATAAGATCAGTTCAGAACTTTATGACTCAATTATCCAAATAAATATTCCACTGCTTCTTATAGTTCAAGTGGTCTTGCTAAGTAACAGAATGGAAAATGTTCCTTGAAGTATTGGACAAACTGATCTTCAAAATTTTTATAATCTGGGAAATACGCTCTTGCAGTTAAGTTTTATCTTTCCTAAAGAATTCAGGATGCCCCAAGAAAATTAACCACTTTTTCTACTGTGTTTCCCGGCACCCTACCCACTGAGCCACAGGAGCTGCCCTGATAGGTAATTTTTAATATTATTTATACTACAGTAAAACTGAATGTTAGTATCATATTTATTTTTAAGTAAACACCCTGTAATTATGAAAAAAATTAAAGGATATGGCTAGCACTACAGTTAAGAAAATTGAATTCTATGTAGTTACCTTGTAATGATGAAACTTTTGCATTTTATTTTGCATTTTGTACATCAGTGAATTTAGACTGGTAATGACTTCCAATTAAGGGATGTCATGGAGATTAAAATTTTTCTACATATAAAAGTCCTTGAAAACATTTTTAAAATGTATGAAATAAACATAGTGGTGGTAATGACATGAAAGGAGTCAAAGTTAATTCAAAGTTAAATACTTCTATTTTAAATTAAATTAACTTTGGTCTAACGTTGCCTCCATTCTTTGAATTTACACATAGCCAACTGCAACTTCACTTAGTAGGTAAACGCATTGCAATCTAACTTAAGAATATATATTTGTTAATCCATTCATGCATGTACACCATGGAATACTATGCAGCCTTAAAGAAAGATAGAGACTTTACCTATTTCATGTTTACATGGATGGAGCTGGAACATATTCTTCTCAGCGAAGTATCTCAAGAATGGAAGAAAAAGCATCCAATGTACTCAGCCCTACTATGAAGCTATTTTAAAGGTTTCATATGAAGGCTATAACCCATCTATAGCATAAGAATATGGGAAGGGATGAGAGGGGGGAGGTTGGTGGGGCCACACCTATGGTGCATCTTAGAAGGGTACAGGTGAAATTTACTAAATGCAGAATACAAATGTCTTCATACATTAACTAAGAAAATACCATGAGGGGTATATTAAGCAGTTTGATGAAAACATTCCAGACTGTATATGAAACCAGCACATTGTACCCCTTGATTGCACTAATGTACGCAGCTATGATTTAATTTAAAAAAAGAATATATATTTGTAACAAATAGCTGAGTCTTGGCCAATCACAGGCTGCCAATTGATCTGGCCTTGATCATATAAGGCAAATGCTTGTCACACTAAGCCCAAATAAGGCAAAGGCCTGTTTGTAACCAATTAGAGCTGTTTCCATATGCCATTTCCTTCTTCTTTCTATAAATCCTGGCTGCTCATGTTCCTGGCTGGAGGTCACTGAACCTCCTCGGATTCTGAATGGTGCCTGATTCATAAATTATTCTTTGCTCAAATAAGATGTAAACTTAATTTGTCTAAAATATTTCTTTCATTTTCATTTCACATAGCAGCTATACATCAATGGCATCTAGACTATATGTTATGTGTGTTTTGTTTTATTTTTACTTTGCTTAATATCTACAAGAGAAACCTTCTTCTCTATGAATATTTTAACAACTTTTGGCTAACCAGCTTAAGAAATGTCATAGCATAAAAATATAATTGTTTATCTGATTCTCACAACAACCTCTATTTTTAAGCAAGGCAATTACTATAGGGTCAAATAATTAATTTGAAAGGAAAAATATGAAAATCAACCTAGCATCACACAAAAACAGATTTTTTTGGAGTCATCTTAGTTGTTACAGAATCAGTACATGCTTTTAACCATGAGCATTTCATCATGCCATATAAAGAAGTTTGGTGAATTTATTATGTTTTCTTGAGACATTCTATTGTCTTCAAAGATAATGATCACCTGCAAAAGTGTTTAGTTGTCCTGTACTGGTCTGCATCTTCCATTTCACACACTGATCATGTTTCTCTCTGCTCAGTAGAGTAAATCCCCTTTTGGTACTTACTGTAGCCAGAGAGCTAGGCTAGCTGGAGCCCTGTATCCATGAGGCCTGGGCCTGGGGTCTGATTCCCATGGGGCCAGTTGGCTTATGTTCTATTCCACAGTAGACTTCACCCTTAGTTTGGCTACATGTCAAAAAGGGGGGGGCAGGCTTTGAAAGAGGAGGCCTGCATCAGTGCATGCAGGTTCACCCCAGAGGAAAGGCTGTTCAAAGTGTGTACCCAAAGAGATTCAGGGGAGTCATTTCAAATTACGGGTCAATACAATCTATTAATATTTGTTTACTACACTCATCATCAGATCAGAAAACTCTAAACATTATTCTTAAAGTCAATCAAGAGTTCTTTCCCTCCTGCCACAGTCATTAGAAAGTAATTTTCAGTCTCAGATTCTGTGAAGGAAATCTCGCTTCATTCATGATAAGACTACTTTAAATGCCTGTCCTTTCCTTTGGGAATTAACATTCCTCTACATAAGTGACTTCAGGTTAGACGACCAAGTTTTCCACACTGAGGAGGATTTTTTATTGAAGTGTGTTGCTCTTAATTTCTTGTCCCAAGTTCCCTCAGTGACTGTTTCCCTGTGAACTCATTTATTTATATAGTTATTGGGTGATCAGTACACCGATGGAGCATCTATTATGGGCCCCCTTCTAGGCACTACTCACTTACAGCGGCTCTTAAACTTTAGCAGAGAACTTGCTAAACAAAGATTCCTGTACAGGAAATCAGGGAAGGGTCCAAAATCCTGCATTTCCCGCAAGGTCTTCTGCTGGTCCAAGGGCCATTAAACCATTGTTTAAATTATTAAAAAGATGGCTCTAGAGACCCAGTTTACATTCAGTGTTCAAAAGAGAGTAGAGCTAACTCTAAACAAGGTCAATTTTGTCAACTAAGATTTGGATTTTCTATGCCTATTTAACTAATTAAACATAATTATTGAAAGGAGAACTGGATTAAATTAGCAAAGGGGTTTTATGTTTTAGGATGTACAGACTCATTAACTAATAACTAACAAAGTAATACCCAGTCAATGGTCTTCTTATATTTGACAGCATGAAGAGATAAGATTTATTTTAATTATCTCCCTATATTCAACAGCATTTAGTTCAACTTTAATTGCAAACTTACCAGAAAATTGGAATAGTACTTTAAAAAATGAAAGCGTTATATTCTTAAAAACAGTTGTTAAAAGTTTTATTCTCTTGGCATATTTGGAAGAAAGTTCTTTTGTTTTGTTTTTTTAATTGTACATGTGCTCTTACTGGAAGTTTCGTAAGTAGGGTTTTCCATCTCAAAAGTGAAGTATGACTAGCAAAGTTCCAA
The DNA here is from genome assembly GCA_963574655.1 of Perodicticus potto. NCBI lineage: Eukaryota > Metazoa > Chordata > Mammalia > Primates > Lorisidae > Perodicticus > Perodicticus potto. The sequence goes on from CAUYRH010093058.1 coordinate 24,599, forward strand.
AGAAGATAGCATGCGATGACTCAAGAGGTTCCTAATTTATTACTTAAATTTCTATGCCTGGAGAAAATTTTGTTGGAAATTTTACAACCCTAAAATGAATGCTGAGTAGTGCAAAGGAGTGTTTTGTGTGTGCGTATGTGTGTGTGTGTAAAACTAGGAAACCCTAGTTCATAATCACCAAATGCATTTCAGTTTGATGGGTGACCCTATTTTCCCCCTATAAACACTCCATTTTCTACCTCACTAAAATCCACATTTTTCACATTCTTACATGGGAATGGAAAAACTCAAGAGGACAACTGTTCCCCCAACCTGTCCATGATATTAAAAATTGAATGACACCACTAAGTTTTGATTTTATGTAAAGTTATACAATATTATACATTTAAGTATATACAATAAAATTCTTTTCACTGTCTTTACATGATTCTCTACACTGAAGACATTCATTTTTTTCCATGTATTTTCTATACCCTTGCTTCGAATGCCATCTAAAATGTAATAGCAGCCCAAATTCAGAATTGTAGTTTTAATTACAAAGCCTACAGAAGACTAGTAATAGATGACTTTCTCTTCCCTCGTCTTCCTGTTGGACACCTAGTTGTGCCTTTAAAGCACACACCCCACAAACATTTTCTTATTTATCAAGGAGCACTTTTAGTCAGCTCTATCTCTGGCTCCAAAGAGATAGAATAAAGGCTGCGCCTCCTCAAATACCGGGCTTTCATGAGCTTAATAAAATGTAAAGCACAGCCAAGCTTGCCATTCCCCTGGCGAATGCTGAGCAAAATTGCTTAATGTCTGAGAGCAATTTTAAAATATGCTAAAAATGATATGCCCACATTTGCCTGTATTCATTCTTGCAAGGGAAAAGTAGCTGAACATTCTTAGCCAGCCTCTTCAATTTAACTGTGAGAATTCCCTTGTGCTGTAGGTTCATTCAAAGCCAGCAGTATCACTTTACACAGTTTTTCATTGTACTCAAGGGAAGTTTATGGAAATGTTATAGGAATAAGCTACAAATGGGAACCTGGCCTTCTGCCAAACTCCATCTCTTTCTCTCTCAATCTCTCTCTCCTGCTCTGTTTTTTTCCTTCAGCAATTAATGCGTTCTATGTAATATTTTCTAAGATTAATTTTAGAAATACAAAATGTGGGTTGAATATCCCTTAGCCAAAATGTTTGGGACCAAACACATGTAGGACTTCAGATTTTTTTTTTTTTTTTGGATCTGGGATATTTGCATATACAGTCGTGTGTCACTTAAAGGTGAGAATACATTTCTACAAATGCATCATCAGACGCTTTTGTTGTTGTGTGCATAGAGTGTACTGAGTTGAACGAAGGTGGGATAGCCTACTACATACCTCAGCTGCATGGTATACCTTACTGCTCTTAGGCTGCAAACCTGTACGGTGTGTATACGCAACACTGTAGGCAATTGGAAGATGATGATAAGTATTTGTCTAAACACATCTACACCTAGAAAAGGAACAGTAAAAATATAGTATTATACTATATGGAACCACCATCACATGTCTGTCGTTCTGTAGTTGATAGAAACTATTTTATGTATCATATAACAATGAATAGTGGGATATCCCGAAGAGGATTACTAAATATGAAATTCATTTATGTTTAATACATACCTTATACACACAAGCCTGAAGGCAATTTTATACAGCATTTAAGAATAACTTTGTGCACAAAACAGAGTTGATCTGCACTTTGAGTGAAACCCACCACATGTGTGAATGAGGTCCTGTGAAATCTTCCATTTATGGCATCATGGCACTAAAAATGTTTCAGAATTTGGAGATTTGGAGTTTGGATTCTTTGGATTACAAATGATCGACCTGTATAGCAATTATACTTCAGACAATTTTAATAAGAGGCAGCTTTCTAAAATGCTTGATAGTGACCAACTCATTTAATCTTTGCATTAACCCATGAGGTGAGAACTATTATTAGCCCCATTTTACAGATCAAAGAGGTTAAAAGAATTGGCCACAGTCAGGCAGCATCTGTGGCTCAAAGGAGTGGGGTGCTGGCCCAATATGCCAGAGGTGGCGGGTTCAGACCCAGCCCCAGCCAAAAACTGCAAAAGCAAGAAAAAGAACTGGCCAGAATCACTTAGCATGTTGTGGCAGAAATGAAATTGGAGCTGAGGCTTTCTAGCACCAGAATCCCTTCAGGAGTGTCCAACCTTTCATCTTCTCTGCACCACATTGGAAGAAGAAGAGTTGTCTTGGCCACACATTAAATACACAAACCCCAATGAAAGCTGATAGGCAAAAAAAAAAAAAATTGTGCATACTTTTTATGATTTCTGCTGCCACATATTCTACATAATCTACATAAGGCCCCTGGGTTGTGGGTTGGACACCCTTGAATGGAGTTTTCATCATTCTCCCAACCCTCAGCTGCCTCAGTACTTTCCATAGTCTGTCCGTGACAATTTCCCTTTCTCTCCACAATCAACTTGACTGAATCAAAAAGAGCTATTGAAAAAAAAGAAAGAAACGAAAAACGAAGTGGATTTATTTTGCATTTGACTTATTTTATAGCACTAGGTCTTGCACTATACATTTTTAAGCAGTTGTGGTGCAATTTTTCTTCCATAGATGAGTAAGCATTTTCTTATATTTTTGATTTATACAATATGAACGCAGTACACCTACTACCAGATGGTGTTTAAAAATACAGTGCGACATGTATTTGGGTATCGTACCCTTCACTTCATAATTCTTATGATATATGTATATAGATATATACATATATTTTTATTTTTTTTGCAGTTTTTGGCCAGGGCTGGGTTTGTACCCGCCACCCCCAGCATATGTGGCCGATATCCTACCCCTTGAGCCACAGGTGCTGCCCTATAATGATATTTTTTAAAAGAGCTAGGCAGTATGGATTAAAATACATTCTTAAGGAAGAAGAAAAGAGAAAATGAAAGGGAAAAACAGTGTGGAGAGTAAAAACATTTTTCAAGGTTCTGATTCACATGAATGTATGACATTGTTAATGCACATGTGATGTTTACTAGAGTGCACTTCCTCATAAAATTGAGACTGGAATTGAAACAGGATTCCCATGAGATTCCTGGGCTTTCCAGGTTTGATACAAAACATAAAAACAGGAACATATTCCCTTAAAGCATTTTTCCTTGTGAGTGTCATTTAGCTGAACAGAAGATTCACAGCCAAAAATTCCTGAGTAGTACTCCCAGCCCTGACACTGACTTGTTCACTGACCTTGGCAAACTGCCAGGCCACTGTGATTTCATTTCCTCCTCTGCAGAATTAGCAGAACACTTACCTACATCCCAGATGTTGGAAGACTTAATGAATGTCAATGTTTGTGTAAAAATGAAATGCTGTTTACCCAATAAATGCCAAGTAACCCAGATTTTTCACTCCCACTTTTGGCAGGCACTAGAGAGTGGAGAAGAAAGAATGTTAAGTTACTAAAATAGCTGGTATGTCAAGGATTCTCAAACTTTTCTTTCAGTTTATTAAAACTGGGCTATACCAATAGAAAATCACCAAGAAAAGCATTGGCTAACCCCTCAGCAGGTAGGACTGCTTTTTCTGTATAGAGTTCACCAAATTTTACATAAATTGTTTTGTTAAAAATGTGTAGCTGTGTATATTCATACTAATTTCCTCTCACAGACATGCTAATAAGAGTAAGGTCATCAGTTTTACTGTCCCACTATGTCCCAAGACCACAGACAACACAGTAAGTCTCTGCGTTACAAATATCTAAGGAACACACAACTTGCATTTGTGAATGGAGGCTATTACAGGCAATAAGTAAGTGTACCTGTTCCAACTTACGTGCACATTCAACTTTAGAACAAACCTACAGAACCTGTCTCATTCATAACCTGGGGTCTGCCTGTATACCTTCCAGACGTGTCAGAAATCCATACCGGGAATCACAGGGAAACTAAAACCAATATATCAGAATGGTTCCATCCATGTTTCCAATAAAATAGCTTCATGTTGTTGTCTTATTTTTTGCCTCACTAGCTTATATCTTCCTATACATACAATTAATCATTTGCTCACTCATATTTACATAAACATTTATTGAGTATCTTTAAGTGTGAAACACTGTACAAGGTAAGTAATAGGAATATACTGGTGAACAAGGCCAAAATAGTCCTTGGTATGACAAAACATACTCCAGAAAGGAATACCAATATTAAGCAAGTATTTATAATCCTATATATCTAATCATTATGATATGGGAAAACTTAGGGAGATCTAACATATTAACAACCCTGCAATGTCTAAGACAGTGATTTTCAACCAGTGTGCTGTGAGAGGATCTTAGGTGTGCTTTGAACATTTCTAAAATAGCATTAATTAAATTATTTTTGAAAGAAGTTTGCAGCAGAGTAAAGTTTATTCATTTTTGTAACATTTTTTTTGATCAACATAATTTAAGTGTGCTGTGGAAGTTTGATTACAGATTTAAGTGTGCCATGAGATTTAAAAAAAAAAAAAAAAGTTGAAAAACACTGCTCTAAGGAGAGATTGTTTCAGCTGTGATTGGCTGGCATGGAGCAGGGTGGCCCAGGCAGTGAGAACAGCATGCGGAATAAGCCATGAAAGTGAGAGATGGTATGAAGTTCAAGTTGACCAGATCTCCTAGCGAATATGAGGATGGAGAACAACTTTATCCTAAGGAAATTGGGAAGTTATTAAAGGATTTTATGCAAGGATGTGAAATGATTAGATTTCTAGTTAAAAAAAAAACAAAAAAAAAAACACTTGAACAAGAGTTCGGAGACTAGATAGGAAGAAAACAGTAGAGGTGGACACAGAAGTGGGAGGTCATAAAGTCATTTCACAAGAATTAGTGTTAGGTTGAATGAAGGTGGTAGCAGAGAGAGTGTAGGGAAGCAGATTGATTAAACAAATAGTGAAAAATAGAACTATCTGAACATAGAACCTCATGGGGTATTTTGGAAAAGGAGTGAAAGAAAAGGGCTGTGACAGGGGAAAGTAAAATTCAAGGACTATTCTCAGGTGCAGTGCCTAAATAAGATGTAGTGAAAAAACATTCACTAGGGAATGCTGAGAGCAAAACAGCTGGAGAGAGAAGATGAGTTTCAGAGTCTTTTAGCTTGCAATGCCTGAAAGACCTCTTACTGACCATATCCCAGAGGACATTTCACAGACAGCTCACAAGAGCATTTAGGCTGAAGGTGAAGACTCGGGAGTCTTCAATATATAGACTGGAAATAAAGCCAAGAGAGCAGATGACATTGCACAGGGAAAGTGTGGAGAGTAAGAAGAACATTAAGCTCTTGAAGAAGACCGAGAAACATTAATAGTCCATGAGGACAACAAGAAGACTGAACAGGACAAGCGAAGGAAAGAAGAACAGTCATAATCCAAAATAAGAGAGTGTGAGAAACAGGTTCTCTCCTACCCTGCAGGTGGGAAAAGACCCTGGAATCTTTGCTATGGTGAACCATTTTTCGATATCTGTCAACATTAGGAATTCAAATATCCTTTGATGATTTAACTTTGCAGAAATTTACTTTCTCTATTTAGGCCCCCACACACAAAATGACGCATGGACATCAACGTTTTTTGCCTTCATGTCTGCAATAATATAAGACTGAAAACAACCTAAATAGTGTATCATGGAGAACAGGCTAGAATTACACTACAATCCCATAAAAGAATACATTGCAGCTTTCAAAAGGTACTTTTTTAAGATTACTTCCAAAATAATGTTAAGGGAAAAAAGCAAGCTACAACATGTTGTGCATAGGAAGTTAACATTCCTGTATGTTATATGCATAAAAGAAATGATATATTACATAATATATAAAATATGTGTGTGTATATACATATATATCATAAATAAAACTGTGAAAATGGAGACAAAAAGTCTATAAAGCCCTTTGCAGAAAGTGACTAAGAAAGGAAAGTGAGTGATATGTACATAAGTGTTGGATATGATGGAATCAGGTTGGTTGAGATGATCAATGAGTATCTTCAGAAGTTAACAGGCAGGAGGCAGTGTGGAGGAAAATTCACAGACAGAGCAGAACTTGGGTATGATGGTGGAACTAAGTCATAAGGAAGTGGGAGGGGATGAGGTCTAAAGCATTGGGAAATGAACACCTAAGAGAAGAGAAAGAACACCTTTCCCAACGATAACATGTGGAAGGAAGGAAAGATTGGGTGTGCATTCAGGAAAGATGCAGATGAAGTGATGGGAATTTTCAAAAATTACGCTTAATTAATCCTATATTCTCTCTGAAGACAGCCTAGAATGCTTGGGGAGGTGGTAAGTCCCCAAGTGAACAAGACTTAAAATTGTATATGGGACAAATAGGAAACCTAAGAGATTTGGGAAATCTGGGAGGATTGCTGGATGGTGTCAGTGTTAAGGATTTCCTAAAATATTTATTCTCTATTTATGACCTAACCAAAATCCTAACCAAGTCAGATGGTTAAGCAGGTATGCCTATGTACTAACTTACCTTCTGCCCCAATTTCCCATTGATATAGTACTATTTACAAGAGAGAAGTTTTTCCTACAGTGTTGAAAATAGAGGTTATAAGTAACCTTGAGATTTGGATGAATTTCTGATTCAGGAACTGTGGAACAAAACAGTTTGAACAGCCTTAGGGCAGAATAAATAGGTAAGAGGCTATAGCAGACCAAGCAAGAAATATTCACTTTTAGTGAATAAGAGAGTACAAACAGTGTCAGGTAGCCAGGCACAGTGGTTCAGTGGCTGTAATCCTAGTACTCTGGGGGGCAGAGGTAAGAGGATCACCTGCGGTCAGGAATTGGAGATCAGCTTGAGCAAGAGCAAGACACTGTCTCTATTAAAAATAGAAAAATTAGCCAGGTGTTGTTCTGGACACTTGTAGTCTCAGCTACTCAGGAGGCTGAGACAAGAGGATCACTTAAGCCCAGGAGTTTGAGGTTGCTGTGAGCTGGGCTAATGCCATGGCAATCTAGATGGGCAGTGGAATGAGACTCTGGCTCAAAATAAATAAATAAAAATAAAAACAAAGCGTGTGAGGACATTAAACAAGAAACTGATTGCAGGGCTCTTCATCACCTGACACAGAGACATAAGAAAAATTATATAACCTGGCAGAGAGAAAGAATATATTACAAACAATGAAATAAATTGGATTGCTATCAGTCTTCTCATCAGCAACACTACAACCTAAAGGAAAACATAGAGATTCCTTCAAAATTTAGATAGCAAAAATCTTGAAATTAAAGGCCTGTACCCCATGAAAACATCAATAATTAAAGAAAGAAAAATAAGGATATTTCAGAAGTGCATAAACTTAGAAAGCTTATCTTTATGCACTGTTTCTGAAAAGAAATTTTAAACATCCCTGACATTTTCCAGCAAAATGAGAAAAAAGAAAAAAAAATGTATTCAAGAAACAGTAGATTTAATTGAAGATTTTGAAGAAAAGTAATTTCATGTTGGCAGTGGTCAGTAACCTAAATCCAAGCATGATGTCTTTAAGAAGACTTAATTGAATAAATTCTGTAGTGAAAAATGCCAGTGATTTTAGTGGCATTATGAAATTATAAACCTCTTTTATCTACAAGGAGAAAAGAAAGAAAGGCAATTAGAAACACTAGGAAAAACAAAAATTTAAGAAATTATGGCACAAATAGAGACTGGCATAAAGTGGCATCAAGAAATACCATCTAAAATTGATACATCAAGGGAAGTAAGTTTCAAACTAGTAGTAAATATTCCCAAAATTATCACTAATAGAAATACTAAAAATATAATACTAACCAAAGCTAGGAGGAAGAATGGGGGAAGAGAGACAGAAAGTAATTTGCATACAGTAAATTTAAATTTTTAACCCTTTCATAGGAAAAAATATTTCCCTATTGTTCTTTTTTTACACATACAATAAATAAGCAAAAAGTTCATACCTACATAAATTCCGTTTTTTTTTTTGCTTGTAGTTGTATAGTTAAAGTAGCACATGTTTTAAAATAAAACAGAACTAGGGTTTAAATCCTGGATCTGTTACTCATAAACTGTGCATCCATGGGCAACTTACCCAGGCCTTCTGTACTTTTAGCGGAGAAGTATATAGTGAATGTAAGTTTATAGTGTTTTTCACATTCTAGGCTCTCTATGAACAATTATTAGCATTACTATTATTAAACAATCTCCTTAAACAAGGACCCAGCAAATGGGAGAGCTGATTACTACAGATTAACCAAAAATACTATAGCTTCATTAAAAAAGTTGCAAACTGTGAAGGTCTGCTATTTTTACATTAACAGTCAATGCAATTAATTGCCTTAGTAAAAGGAATAAAATGTGATTCAGAGTCTCAGAGGATAAAGAGGGAACAGTTGTTGGTTCCCAATTCATAATACCCTGATCCCTAGAGGGCCCCCAAAATAGTAATTAGTTTCTCAGACCCAGATGAAGTATTTCACAAACGTAAAGACATTTTACCAGAAGCTAAATGGTATGACAAATGTCTTTGCTTTTGTTCCAAATAATATTAACTAATTTGTGGGAGCATGGGTTTATGTTTTTCTCATCCCCTCTAATTGGCAGTTGATTTTGTTGGCACTTGATTAATTTAAATTGGAAATTGTATTTACTGCTTAATAAATGAACTTCCTGTGGTAGAATGATTCTTTGATAAGATGGAACCCAAATAAGGAAATTGATTGACGCTGCCTCTTAGGAGAATTTCTTCCCTATACCTCTGGTTAATGTGAAGAGAGGGGCTTCCCCTGACCCTTTGCTCTGCCCTTATATTTCTTAGAGAAATAGGGTGGGCGTGGGCGGTGCCTGTGGCTCAGTCAGTAGGGCGCCGGCCCATATACCAAGGGTGGAGGGTTCAAACCCTGCCCGGCCAAACAGCAACAAAAAAATAGCCCGGCATTGTGGCGGGCGCCTGTAGTCCCAGCTACTTGGGAGGCTATAGCAAGAGAAGCGCCTAAGGCCCCGGAGTTGCTGTGAGCTGTGCCACTATGGTACTCTACTGAGGACAACAAAGTGAGACTCTGTCTCTAAAGAAAAAGAAAAAGAAATGGGGTGTGGGCAGCACCTATGGCTCAAAGGCGTAGGGCGCCGGCCCCATATGCCTGAGGTGGCGGTTCAAACTCAGCCCCAGCCAAAAACTGTGAAAAAAAAAAAGAAAGAAAGAAATGGGGTGGGTGATGAGAATGGTGAACCTGGGAGAAGGGGCAGGATATATCCAGCTTTTGTCCTTCTGTTTGGTTGTACTGATGGTACCCTAAATGGATAAGAGGAGGAACTCTGAGAGCTCAGCACAGCGTGATGCAAATGGGGAAATTGTGTTGGGTGTTCAGAGCATTAAACTGATTGCAGCAATGCATGCAAACCTTTTCTAATCCCAGATTTTTATCAGTTGAAACTTTAAACTCCATCTCTCTTGCACACTCTCTCGCTCTCTCTCTCTCCCTCTCTTTCTTTCTTACTCTCTTTCTTTTTAACTAAGGAAGGGGAAAGGGCCCTTATTTCTTGAGCCTCCTAAAATCTCAAAATAGTCGTATGTGAGAATTACATTCAAGCCTTAGATATCATTGAAGCAACTGGTTAAACAATGGTAACACCCACTAAAAGAGAAAAACAGAAATGTGAAACTTATAATTGAATATGAATAGGGGGCTATCCTGCAACACAATGTTTATAACACCTAATTAACACAATTTGTCATCTGTAATAAAATTCTCTTAAAAGATAAAGTGATATGTTTTGATTGTTGGCAACCTGTCTTGGTCTCCAAAAAGGGATGTGCTCAGCAATAAAACTCCCAAGGTCTTTCCTCACTTTCTTGCTCTGATTTGTGGAACTTCATTACTTAGGGGGATCAATCCATATGTTTCTCATTATTACGAATTTAACAACAGATTTGTAGCTGCTGGGTTTTTTAAAAAAAATAATTCTTGCAATGTCTTTCCATTTTGAACTGTGGAACAAAGGTTTGGGTGAAATAAATAAAAAATAAATTGAAAAAAATGTATGATCAAATTCAGGCTACCATAACATTTAAGGATCAAAATGGATCTTAGTGTTCATACTGATCTAAATACTAGCCAAAACTTAATTTTTCTTTTTGATCAAGTTAAATAAGTTAATAAAATATAACTTCTAGATGTCTTCCTAAAGTGTAAGTTATTTTTACAGCCTCTTAGTTGAAGGTGTTCTGATAAATTATTATAACACTAGGATGATTATATTTGAGGTAGTACAGAATCACTGGATTTGATTCCGCTTAAAAACAATTTTAAGTTTGAGATATTAGTCAAACCATTTTAGAAACACAATTCTAAGACTAATCATAACCTATAGAAACCACTCCCAATAAGAAAAGAAAAGATAATCTTATGATCAATCTTAACACAAAAATGCAAAAAGTGTTAAGACTGTAACCATCTTTAGTTATACCAATAGCAATAGGCTCTATTACTCATATTCTCTACTCAGAGCATCCCAATTTTTTTTAGTTTTGTTTTTATATTTTAAATATATATCTATAATCTAGGTATCTTAATCATTTTTTAACGTGAAAGAATTAATTCAATAACAAAATTACATGTTACAATATACAATATAATACCGGGCACATTCAGTTAATTCTTTAATTTTAGTCAAGTTCATAAATAATCAATTGGCTAGTTTTAGGTCAATGCCTATATACAACTAAGAAAACAGTTTCTTTCAAACGTTATAAAATTATTAAGCATTTGTGACTGGGCATGGTGGCTCACACCTATGATCGTAGCACTCTGGGAGGCCAACATGGGGGGATCATTTGAACTCAGGAGATGAGACCAGCCTGAGCAAGAGAGAGACCCCCCCAACTCTACTAAAAATAGAAAACTTAGCCAGCCCTCGTGGTTAGCTACTTGGGAGGGTGAGGCAGAGGATCGCTTGAACTCAGGAGTTTGAGGTTGCTGTGAGCTAGGCTGATGTCGTAGTGCTTTAGCCTAGGCATCAGAGCAACAGAGTGAGACTATGTCTCACAAAATAGTGAAACAAAACAAAACAAAAAAAGAATTTGCTATTGCTGGTGCTTAATATGCAAATCAGATTAGAGAATTTTTTTAAATAAAATATTAATTTCGGCTTAATATTTCTTAATATTGGAGGTAAATATATCAGGATTAAAATTAGATAACCTACATGCCTTCATTATAAAAAAAACATAGTCTTACTAATTCAGTAACTTTAGGATATCAAGGTATTTTTACCAATTGTAAACCCATTTAGGTAAGTTGTAGAAATCAAATACATTCTATATTTTCACTTTGGCTTCTATAGTCTAAGTTCTTAGATTTGCACCTTCCTTGACCTTGACTTTGGTGACCTGACCAATGAAGCAACTCAGTTTCCTGGGAATACATCTACCAGCATCTGCACGCTAGTTATTCTTCAGCTCCGTGAACTTAAAATGCAGACAGTTAGGCTCATCCATGGAGACCTTCTTTAGTGTATTCAAACTCTGCTCACAAAAATCAGTCATGTGTCCCAGAAGTGTATTGAGTCAGAGGAAGAAGAAGGAGAAAGGAGGAAGGAGGAAAAAAGAAGAAAGGAGAAGGGAGGGGAAAAGAGGGAGGAGAAGGAGAAGTAGAAAAAGAAGAAGAAAGAAGAAGGTGATGACTTATTTCGAAGTCAAAATGTGTAGCTCACATTAATAATCCAACTTTTTACTATAGTCATATTTGGATGTAATAAAATCTTTTGGACACTTAGAAATTCTGAATTTGAAAGTACCTTAGTTTGTGTCTAGAAACATCAAAACAGCCTATGTTGAGGCTAATATGTAATTCTAGCAAACTCTTTGGTCACATACAAATAAACTATGAATCTTATTTAAACTATACTTAATCAAATTATGTTTCATTTATGCAAATATGTATTTATAAAAAAGCATTTATGAATATTTTAAGATTGGAAATACTGAAGCATCCTTTAAGATAATAAGCCAATTATAACATTTAAAAATTCTCTAATTATCAATTATTCACCTACAGTATAGAGTATGATTTAAGGGCATCTTAATGATCAAAACCAGATATTTATATTTTTCATAACTTTTTCAAATTTTCAAATGCCTCAGAGATATAAACCATTTAGATAGCATAACCCATTGAAATAAGTGGAACAAAAAAAACAGTTTAATTAGGATAGATGAAGATTCAATTCTGCTCATGTTTTTAACGTTTAGATCTATGAAAATATTCAACAAGTGGATAACTGATTTTAAGGCAAGTTTTTTCAGGCAAGTTTTTTAAGCTGTGTAGATGTATATTGCCTCACAAGGCACCATCAGGGATTCATTAGTGAGCAAGTGTAAACTTTTCACCTCCCACCTCCATGGGACAAGACCCTATTCATTCATAAACATAAGAGGTTTCCATAAATGCAAACATGGCATACTTAGTTTCATTGCACATCAGAAAACATAAAATTTAGTCAAATTTTAGGAAGGAATCCTGTCAGTTTAGATATCCTCAGGAAGACAACTCCATTGGCCTTTGAACTCATAAATTTGTCTGCTTAAAAATATTTATACCCCTGCCTATGAAGTACAAAATAAAGGCAAGTCAAGTACTTAAATTAAAATTTTTAAACTGGGAAGTAGGCTCCAATGTTCTGGAGGGGAACAAAAGCCTACTACAAAAACATAAACTGGGTGTTTGCACATATGAATTATTTTCCTGGGTAAGAGAAAGAGTGAAAGAAAATGAACATGAGAAGTAAAGAAATCGAATTTAATAAAGCAACTGAAATATCACTGGTTTGATCTAATTTTTCACTTCCCTAATCATTGTATTGGCATCATATAGACACAAATTATAGTCTGACAAATATATGACTTCTCTAAGGCTAAAAACATTTTTTTTAATTATAAAAGAAAAAAAAAGTCATCTAGTTTCATTATGCTCTCAAGCCCTTGAAAGTCACATGTCTTCTCTAAAACTTGCTTTCACTAAATTAGAGAAATACAGCCCAGAAGTACCATTTTAAAAAAAAAAAGGAAAGAAAAAGCTGAGTTAAAACTTACTACACCCGTAATCCTAGCTCTCTGGGAGGCTGAGGCAGGGGAGATTGCTTGAGTTCAGGAATTCTAAACTAGCCTGCAAGAGCAAGGACCCTGTCTCTACTGAAAATAGAAAAATTAGCCTGGCATTGTGGCAGGTGCCTGTAGTCCCAGCTACTTAGGAGGCTGAGGCAAGAGGATCTCTTGAACCCAAGAGTTTGAGGTTGCTGTGAGCTATGATGCCATCGAACTCTACACAGGGCACAGAGTGAGACTCTGTCTTAAAAACAAAACAAAACAAAAAAAAAATTTACCAGTTTTTGCTAACAGCAATACTAGGACCTGGAATCTGCTCTGCCCAAAGTGGGTCCGTGGCCCTCTGGCAAGCCCCACCCAGACATCTCTTATGTCCTCCCGGCCTCTCTGTCCCTTTCCTTTATAGCTCCAGGCTCTCATGGGGTTGGCTCTCCTGGCTCCAGAGCTCTTACACTAAACCCAATCTCAACGTGTCTTCTCTCACCACAGCTGAGCAGTATCCACTTCCAATTTAAGCAAAATGATTACATTACAACTTCCTCTTGCTCCAATTTTTCTTTCTGACTCCTAGGGCAGTGCTGCTCAAATTCTGTGATCTCAAGACCTCTTTATAATCTTAAATAGGACTAAAGACCCGAAAGAGCTTTCATTTCTGTGAATTGCAACTATTAGTATTTACCATATTGGAAATCTAAACTGAAAATGTTTTCAATATTCATTTACTTATTTATTTAGAGGTAGTAGTAATAAACCTCCAATAATAAATATATTAACACGAATACATTTTACAAATAACTACATTTCCTGAAACCAAAAAAAAAAAAAAAACAAAAAAACAAGGAGAAAAGTAGCATTGTTTTATATTTCTGGAACTCTCTTTAATGTCTGGCTTAATAGGAAACAGCTGAATTTTCGTATATGTTTCTGCATTCAATCTGTTGTGATATGCAGTTTGGGCTGAAGCATACAGTGTATAAAACTTGGCTTCACACAGATATGTGTATAGAGAATGAGGGATAGTATTTTAGTAGTCTTTTAGATAATTGTGGCTATTCTCTGGTAATATAATCAAACTTTACAAATGGTAGTCCTTAAAGGTTAGTTGCAATATGTAATCGGAAGCCTATCAATGAATACTTTATATCTGTTACATCAAAATCTTTCAGTCTTGCATTTTGAAAGAATATTTTACATGATTTGTGGTGTTGGTCATATGGAACATATCCTTTCACTAAGTTACGGTTCCTAAGTTATGCATCTCTTCCAAATGTTAACACATTTCATTATGTAATACAACAAAATCACTTTCGCTGATATTATCATGGATCTTGACAGGAAAGTCTTGAAGTATCAGGAAGCTGTTAAGATCACCATGGTGGATACAAGTTTTTCAAAATTCCAATTTTCACTTGAAAAGCTCAAATTTTATCACAGGCGACAAACACCATCACTCGTTTTCCTTGAAGTGACAGGTTCATTTTGTTCATTTTCAAGAGAATGTCTGCCAAGTATCCTTGTATGAATGGCTGTATTTAGTCTGTCAGGCATTCTTTCAAGTAAAGAAAAGTGCACAAAGCAGTTAGTCCGCAATGCTAACAATCATACAAGTGCTTGTCCTAAACACACTCACCATATGGTACAGGGCAGAAGTGTGTTGCACATGGAACATTAAAAAGACATGAACTCAAGAGTAGATATTTAATAACATTGATACTTATACACTCAGAATATTCTTTACCCAGAGAAACTGTCCTTTTTTTTTTCTGACAGAGAATGCATCATGGTGGAGAATAAAGTCTAGTAATACAGTTTGGTGCCTCCTTCAGGCACCTATAGTTTTGCCCACCTTTGCTTTTGTAACATCAGTAAAAACATGCACAGTGAGAAAAGCAAATAGCATCTTAGGTTTGCTATGTAAGAAGATTGACCTTCATGGACCTCCTGAAAGGATTTCAGACACTCCCAGGGGGATCCATGAATTGGTCCTTGAGAAGTGGTTTGGTTTTCAGTCTAGAGAAGTGATTTTCAACCAGTATTGCTGTGAGAGGATATTAAGGGTGCCATGAACATTTTAAAGATCATTAATTATCTCACCACTTTGGTAGGCTGAGGCAAGTGATGGCTTGAGCTCAAGAGTTTGAGACTAGCCTCAGCAAGAGCAAGAACCTGTCTCTACTAAAAATAGAAAAACTGGTCCATGCCGATAGTCTCAGCTGTTGGGGAGGCTGAGGCAGGAAGATCTCTTGAGCCCAAGAATTTGAGATTGCTGAGAGCTATGATGCCACAGCACTACCCAGGGCAACAGAGACTTTGTCTTTTAAAAAAAAAATCATTAATTAAATTATTTTTGAAAGAAGTCAAAGCATATTAAGTATATCCTTTTTTTTTCTTTTTTTTTTGGAGACAGAGTCTGACTTTGTCACTCTCAGTAGCATGTTGTGGCATCATAGCTCACAGCAACCTTAAACACTTAGACTCAAGTGATCCTCTTGCCTCAGCCTCCCAAGTAGCTGGGACTACAAGGTCCCACCATAATATCTGGCTATTTTTAGAGATGGAGTCTTGCTTTTGCTCAGGCTGGTCTTGAACTTGTGAACTCAGGCAATTCACTGGCCTCAACCTCCCAGAGTACTAGAATTACAGGTGTGAGCCACCACACCCAGCCCCGAGATGACTCATATTCATTCACGGAGTATAACTGTAATTATTGAAGTCTTCTGCTATTATGGTATCACTATCCCTTTCTCCCTTCAGTTTTTTTGGTGTTGGCTTTACATATTTAGGTGCTCTGATGCTGGGCACATTTACTGATGATCCTTATTTTATAATGAGGCTACAGACTAATAAACTCATCATAAGTAAAAATATTATAAGTTGAAAATGCATTTAATGCCCCCATAAAATCAACATGGAGTTGAAAAATCATAAACCAAACCATTATAATTCCAGATGATCTTTGACTATGATGGAATTACTTTCCAAAAAAACCATTATAAAGTCTAAAAATCATAGGTTGAACCATCATAAGTTGGGAACCATCTGTATATGTTCATAGGTCTTATATCTTCATGGTGAATTGACTCTTTTTTCATTATATAATGTGATTCTTTGTATCTTATAACAGTCTATTTTGTATGATGTAAGTAGCCAAGCCCTGTTCTCTTTTGGTTACCATTTGCATGAGATATCATTTTCCATCCTTTCAGTTTTAGTTTATATGTGTCATATTTCTATTATCAGTTTATATACACTATAGTTAGATCTTGTTTTTACTTCATTCAGTCTATGTCTCTAGTGATTGTTTTTATATCTCCCTCATTTTTGAAGGACAGTTTTGCTGAGAATAGTATTCTTGGTTTCCAGAATTTTTCAGCTTTAAGTATATCATCCCACTCACTCTTAGGCTGCAAAAAATCTGGTAATAGTCATGAAAGTTTCCTTGTACATGACAAGTTGCCTTTCTCTTGCTGCTTTCAAAATTCTCTCTCTGTCTTTGACTCTGACAATTTAGTATTATGTGTATCAATGAGTCTTTCTTTGGATATACCATATTTGAGATTATTTGGGCTTCCCGGCTCAAAATGTTCATTTTGTTTTACAGATTTGGGAAGTTTTCAGTCATGATTTCTTTCAATATGCTTCTTGGTTCTCTCTCTCTTCTCCTTCTGAAAATCTCATAATGTATATCTTGATTCACTTGATAGTATCCAATAAGTTTTCTTTAGTTTTATTGCTGTTTTTATTTTCTTCTTTTATTTTATTAAATCATAGCTGTGTACATTAATGCAATTATGGGGTACGATGTGCTGGTTTTATACATAATTTGAAATACTTTCATGAAACTGATTAACATAGCCTTCACCGCATTTCTCAGTTATTGTTTTAAGACATTTATATTCTACACTTAGTAGATTTAACATGTACCCTTGCAAAATGCACCATAGGTGTGGTCCCACTGATTACCTTCCCTCCACCCATCCCCCTTACCCCCCCCTCTGCTTTCCCCTTCATCTTGGGCTATAGTTGGGTTATAGCTTTGATAATGGAAGTGTGAGTATTTATAAATTGGTTTCATAGTAGGGTTGAGTACATTGGATACTTTTTCTTCCCTTCTTAAGTTACTTTGCTAAGAACAATATGTTCCAGCTCCATCCATGTAAACATAAAAGAGGTAAAGTCTCCATCTTATTTAAGGCTACATAATATTCCATGGTATACGTGTTTATTAATCCTTTCATGGGTTGATGGGCCCTTGGACTTCTTCCATGACTTAGCACTTATGAATTGGGCTGCAATAAATATTGTGCTGCAAATATCTTTGTTATAAAGTGAGTTTTGGTCTTCTGGATATAAACCTAGTACAGAAATTAAAGGAGTAAATGGCAGGTCTATTTTTAGATCCCTAAGTGGTCTCCAAACATCTTTCCAAAAGGAACGTATTAGTTTGCATTCCCACCAGCAGTGCAGAAGTGTTCCCTTTTCTCCACATCCATGCCAACATCTCTGGCTATGGGATTTTGTGATGTGAGCTAATCTTACTGGAGTTAGATGATATCTCAAAATGGTTTTGATTTGCATTTCTCTGATGAATAAGGATAATGAGCATTTTTTCATGTGTCTGTAGGCCATGCACCTGTCTTCTTCAGAGAAGTTTCTCTTCAAGTCCCTTGTCCACTCTGAGATGGGATCACTTGTTCTTTTCTTGCTAATATGTTTGACTTCTCTATGGATTCTGGTCATTAAACCTTTGTCAGAGACATAATCTACAAATGTCTTCTCCCATTCTGAGGGCTGTCTGTTTGCTTTACATAGTGTGTTCTTGGCTGTGCAGGAGCTGTTTAGTTTGATCAGATACCAGTGATGTCTTTTTGGTGTTGCTGCAATTGCCTGGTGGGTCCTCCTCATAAAATATTCTCCCAGGATGATTCCGTTAAGTGTTTTCCCTGCACTTTCTTCTAGTATTTTTATAGTTTCATGTCTTAAATTTAAATCTTTTATCCAGTGAGAGTGTATCTTTGTTAATGGTGAAAAGTGTGCGTACAGTTTCAGTCTTCTACAGGTTGCCAGCCAGTTCACCCAGAACCATTTGTTAAATAGGGAGACTTTTCCCCACTGAATGTTTTTGACTGGCTTATCAAAGATCAAAAGATAGTAAGTAGCTGGGTTCATCTCTTGGTACTCTATTCTGTTCCATACATCTACCTCTCTGATTTTGTGCCAGTACAATGCTGTTTTAATCACTATTGATTTATAGTATAATCTGTGGACTGGTAGCATGATTCCTCCTGCTTTGTTTTGATTTCTGAGTAATGTCTTGCCTATTCAAGGTTTTTTCTGATTCCATATAAAATGAAGTATTAGTTTTTCAAGGTCTTTAAATTACACTGATGCTTTACTAGGGATTGCATTAAAATTATATATTGTTTTGAGTAGTATGGACATTTTAACAATGTTGATTCTTCTCAGCCATGAGCATGGTATGTTTTTCCATTTGTTAACATCTTCAGCTATTTCTTTTCTCAGAGTTTCATAGTTCCCTTTATCGAGATCTTTCACGTCCTTTGTTAGGTAAACTCCCAAATATTTCATCTTCCTTAGCGCTACTCTGAACGGAATAGAGTACTTGACTGTTTTTTCAGCTTGTCTACTTTTGGTATATACAAAGGCTACAGATTTGTGAGTGTTGATTTTGTAACCTGAGATGCTGCTGTATTACTTGATCACTTCTAAGAGTTTTGTAGTAGAATCCCTGGTGTTTTCCAGATATACAATCATATCATCTGCGAAGAGTGAAAGTTTGATCTCCTCTGACCCTGTGCAGATACACTTGATCGCTTTTTCTTGCCTAATTGGGATGGCTAAGAATTCCATCACAGTGTTAAAAAGCAGTGGAGACAAGGGAAAACCTTGCCTGGTTCCTGATCTGAGTGGAAATGATTTCATTTTAACTCTATTTCAATATGATATTGGCTGTGGATTTGCTGTAGAGGGCCTCTGTCAGTTTAAGAAATGTCCCTTCTATACCAATTTTCTTAAGTGTTCTGATCACGAAGGGATGCTGGATATTATCAAAGCTTTTTCTGCATCAATTGAGAGAATCATATGGTCTTTGTTTTTTATTTTAAGAGATGAATTATATTTATAGATTTATGTATATTGAATGAGCCTTGGGACCCTGGGATAAAACCCACTTGGTCATGGTGTATACTTTGTTTGATGTATTGCTGGATTCTGTTTTCTAGGATCTTATTGAATATTTTTGCATCAATATTCATTAGAGATATTGGTCTACAATTTACTTTTCTTGTTGGATCTTTTCCTAATTTTGGGATCAAGGTGATGTTTGCTTCATAGAATGTGTTGGTTAGTACTCCTTCTTTTTCTACATTTTGGAAAAGATTAAATGATATAGATACAAGTTCCTCATTAAAGGTCTGGTAGAATTCTGATGTGAAGCAATCTGGTGCCAGACTTTTCTTTTTGGGGAGATTTTGTATATTCAATGCTATTTCAGAACTTGATATGGGCCTATTCAGCATTTCCACTTTATTCTGGCTAAGTCTAGGAATGTAGCGTGCTTCCAAGTATTGGTTTATTTCCTTCAGATTTTCATATTTCTAAGAATAGAGTTTCTTGTAATATTCATTAAGGATTTTTTTAATTTCTGAGGAGTCTGTTGTTATTTCATCATTACTATTTCTGATTAATGAAATTAGAGATTTTACTCTTTTTTTCTGGTTAGGTTAGCCAAAGGTTTATCTATTTTATTGACCTTTTCAAAAAAACAACTTTTGATTTATTGATCTGTTGTATAATCCTTTTGTTTTCAATTTCATTTAATTCTGCTCTAATTTGATTATGTCTTTTCTTCTACTGGGTTTGGGATTGGAATGTTCTTCCTTTTCCAGTTGCTTGAGATGTCCCATTAAGTTGTTAACTTCCTTTCTTTCCATTCTCGTGAGGAAGGCTTGCAATGCTATAAATTTCCCTCTTAGGACTGCCTTTGCAGTATTCCAGAGGTTGTAGTAATGTGTGTCTTCATTATCATTTCATTTCCAAAATTCAGTAATTTCCTTCTTAATCTCATCTGTAACCCAGGTATCATTAAGCATAAGGTTATTCAGTTTCCATGTTTTTGTATGAGTATCCAGATTCCTGTTGTTACTGAGTTCAACTTTTATTCCATGATGGTGTGAGAAGATGCAAGGAATAATTTCTATTCTTTTAAATTTGCTGAGGTTAGGTTTGTGACCTAAGATATGATCGATTTTGGAGTACGTTCTGTGGGCTGATGAGAAGAATGTATATTCAGTTTTGTTAGGATGAAATGTTCTGTAGATGTCTGTTAAATCCAATTGTTAAATGGTTAAGTTTAAGTCTAAAATTTCTTTGCTTAGTTTCTTATTGGAGAATCTATCCAACACTGCCAAAGGGGTGTTAAAATCTCTGACTATTATGGTGCTACAGGATATCAAGTTGCTCATGTCTATTAGAGTCTCTCTTTTAAATTAAGGTGCATTCTGGTTGGGTGCATAAATGTTTATAATTGAAATCTCATTATGTTGAGTGTTACCCTTAACAAATATGAAGTGACGATCTTTACCTTTCCTTACTGGTTTTTTGCAGTTTTTGGCCGGGGCTGGGTTTAAACCTGCCACCTCTGGCATATGGGGTGGGTACCCTACTCCTTTGAGCCACAGGCGCCACCCTCTTTCTTACTTTTGTTGGTTAAAGCCTACTGTATCTGCCAATAAAATTGCAACACTTGCTTTTTTCTCATTTCCATTGACCCAAATTATAGATGACCATCCCTTCACCCTGAGTCTATGTTTATCTTTTAAGGTAAGATGAGATTCTTGTATTCAGCAGATATCTGGCCCGAGTTTTTGTATCAGTCAGCCAACCTGTGCCTCTTTAGAGGACAATTTATGTCATTCACATTAATTGAGAGTATTGATAAGCCTGCTCGTATTTTGGGTATCGAGTTTTTCAAAAGTCCAATGGACATTTTTAATCCTTTTGCAACTGTGGAAGTTGAATTTGATCAGAGGTTTCTGAGTGAGTCTACTTTGATGGTAGGGCATTGTGCTTGTCATTGTGGAGGCTAGGTCTGAGAATATCCTGGAGAGCTGGTTTAGTTATGGCAAATTTCTTCAACATGTGAATGTCATTAAAGTATTTAATTTCTCCATCATACATGAAACTCAGTTTAGCTGGATACAGGATCCTGGGTTGAAAGTTATTTTGTTTTAGGAG